>CM056378.1:99237263-99263127 GCA_029718625.1 Synaphobranchus kaupii | reverse complement strand
TGACGTTCGTAGGCTGCAGCCCCCCCCCGCCCACCCCCAAAGACTCCCGGTGCTCATTTTTTGTTGGAGGTGGTGGGGGGGGGGGGGGGCAGTGGGAGAATTTTCTCTTTACCTGGATAACACAGCTAATCCATCACTTATGTCAGCCTGCAGAATTCTGATGTCAGCATCATGAAAAAAAATGTGCTTTCGTTGTGAATGCTCGCCCCCTCAGTGAAGTACAAGGCCTTTGTTCTGTTCCTGTTGTACAATACCATGAGCTCCCTTAACGCCGGTGTTACCGAGCTGAGCCACGGTGCGCGACGTGTCACTTCCTATCGGCGAACACCTCAGCCAAAATAAAGGGATTTTTTTTTTTTTTTTTTTTTCCCGCCCCAAGTGCACGACAGCGCGAGGCAGTGGGGGATTGCTGGGAGATCCACAGGGGAGATTCACTTTGATTTTCTGTCCCTGCCCAGAAAACAAAGGCTTCTTGTATTGTTGGCTCCCCAGCCTGGTATCACAGCGCAGGCATCAAGATTAGATGATTCTCCCAAGTTGTGAGGAAATGTCAATAAACATGTTTGCGTGTCACACGTCAATATTAGCGGTTTGAAAAAAAACACGCAAAAGATGGAAGACTCAAGCACTTTATCTGAAAGCTTTGATGCAGTGATATTCACTGTTCCACAGTCCCACTCCATCTGTCCCCCACAGACATTGTCAAATAAAATATAACAGCACACTATTACATAATTTTGTATTTGACAATAATACTATTACAAGCAGTACATCACAGTGTAATTGCTTACTTGCAGTGTCTGGAGATAATTCACTTCTAAAACTAAGTTAAAATCATGTTTTATAAAGTAAAACATTCATAATTACAGATAGAAAACTGGGAACAAAGTCTAACGCTGTCATCTGGACCATAAAACCAGGCCTTCAGCCAAACTTTTCATATCAATTAGGATTGTTGGGTTTATGCAATGTTTTTCAAAAAAAACAAAAACTGTTGTATACACAAAGGACATGCTCAACCACAGCCATTGAGGTAGGTAATTGCCACCTATCATAACAGATTACTGATCGTATGATCGTAAACACTCAAACACAAACTGCTTTCAGTACAAAACAAAAAGCTTTGCGTAGGTTTGCAATGCGGTAATTAGTTCAACAAACTCCCATCCAAACTGCAAGCGCTACACCCACCTTCATCCTGAGGGTGACTCAACCTCTGGCTACAGAGCCAAACTGAGCGTACTCAGCTCCCTCTCTGTACCCGGTCTGAACTTATCCAGCATGCTCAATTAAAATCCTGGATCTCTAATTAAAGCTGCTACCTGAAGGCCATTTGCATTCTATTTTTGACTTTGTCACTTTCCATTGCCTCACGAGGCCACAGTAGCTCCTCTTTTATCCAGAGCCCCTGGTGTACAAGGAGTCAGGCTTCTCATGTGCTAATGCAGCCCATGCTCCCAACACACCCCTCCCCCCACCCCTTTCCTCTACTGAGGCCCCCAGGTGCCGGAACCAATGGGGCCGCGGATACGGAAGTGCAGTTCCACGATCAGGGGCCACAGAGAGACCTGCCGAACTGTGCAGATGACAGTGCCCCTTAATTACAGCTGCAATCCCCAATGAGGATCCAGGGACGTGGGCGCTTTTGTGTTTGTTAGGTTTTCTGTTAAACAGACACCGTTAGCGGCGTTCCGTTAGCTATGCCCAGTACAGCAGATGCTGGTCACGCCCCGGCAACATCAGTCAATACAAAGTCCCATCATATTTTTGGCCAAACTAAAAAAGTGGAAACTGATTGCGCCCTGAGGCTGTTAACCTTCTCCTTTCAGAAATGTACGTATTTCACGAAGCAGGACAAATAAATACCACAATTTTAATAAAGGAACCACTGGACACACTCTCAGAAATAAAGGTACAGTGGAGGTACATTTTGTTCTTGAAGGAACAAATTTCCCAAATGTACCCTGAAAGTACAATAATGTATAATAACCTAATGAGTAGGCCTACTTTTTACAAGCAAAAAAGGTACAAATTAATTATGCAGTGCTGGCTGGCTAGGGGTACAATGCACCACCACAGTGACAAGCGTTTTTTAGGCACTTTTTTAGGCACTTTTTCATACCTTTGTGCAACTGGACCACACCACTGTGAATTTGCAACAACCAAATAATAAATAAAATGGTTGAACACAGTTGCACACATTATTCAAGGAAGAAACCTATTTTCCGGGCTGAAACGTCAATAATGTTCTCTTCCCCCTTCTAGCCTATCTCTCTCTCACTCATTTCCTCTTTCTCTTGATTTATCTTCACCCCCCCCCCCCCCCGGGACCCATGCACAGAGGAGTCAGCTTTTCTTAAATAGAAACCAGAGCTTGGATTAGGACTAGCAGTGAAATTAGACCTGAAATATCCCTAATTACCCAAAACACCAACGTTCAGTCTAGCAGCACAATGTACCGGCTATATTTAGCAGTGCACTAAAAGACTGAAATGAGGCCAATGTGGTGGACAGCATCCAAGTGAGCTCACAGAAAAGACATGGGTGGGAGTTTGATTGTTGGGCGGGGGTGGTGGAACAGTGAGCTTTTAATGCAGTGATAGATTTTTCAGACTCAAATTTATGTCGTTGTCCAGACCTCCCGAAACTTCACCCTTGAGGTTTTCTCACTGGATTTCCACCAAGTGGAGAAAGGTCATTCGGTTCAACTGTCATCAGCCAGTGATCACTGGTGTTAAGTTTGGCTGGATCTCTACTTGTTGACATGGAGGCTTTTCAGGGCCATATGTGGGAGGCTAAGATATGTAGAATCTGCTTTGCGAGAAATAGTTGAAAACCAACACGTCAGTCTGCATCAGTTTCCCCGCGACAGACAAGCGATTGGCTTTCTGTCGTGTTTCAGCTTTCCCAGTCCCACATCCCCATGAGAGTGATTGACAGGGAGGACTCTACTGCAGCTCCATGTGAGAAATACACAAACCGTGAATCAAAACGCAATCGACGATAAGGAGCACTTGCTCGAGTCAAATCCAATTCCACGCCATGTGGTTTATTTGTTTCTGAGGTTCGGCTGGCGCTGAATGACACGCTAATCACCGGACAAATGCCGGGAATACAAGTAATCATGTCCACAAGTGGTGCATATCAAAACAAAAAAAAACAAAACAAACATCAATTTTCTGGGACGTAATCCTCAACGACAAGGGCCCGCATTTGGACAATCAGGGCCGGTTTCATGGTAGTCACTCACACAAGTCACTGATTAGAGCCATGAATAGAGATCAGAAAAAAATAAGGCTTAATAGCTGAATACAAAAGCAATGCCGAATATCATCTAAAAGATCAAAAAGCTCATAAACAAGAAACCTGCAAATGAATCAGAAAGACAGTAAACCCTGAGAATTGTTGTGGAAGTGATAGGCTGACAATTACAATTCAACTTTAAAAAAACATTCAAAGATGTACCACCTGAATCTACATCATAATTTTCTACGTTTACATAAATGCTTTTTACCAGAAGAAATAAGTGATGTGAAGAATATATAAACCTAGATAGTCAGTTTAAGGGCATAATCAATTCCATCAAACCAGACTTACTTCAGATTTGATTAAAAAAAAACAACCTTAAAGCTCTTTAAGACAGAAGAAACCAATAATCAGTTTTGTCTTATATATTCTTGGTATATGGCATGTAAACAATAGTTTTTTAATGTAATAATGACAACATTCTATGTCTCCACAGTTTGATATGTTCCTGTGTTATGAAAAAAAATTTAACTGAATTTAGCATGTTAAAATCTGCAACCAAAACAACACTTTAAGCACAAAATGGTGGTTCCAATTAATTCTAACTGACAAACCAGAATCAATCTAAAAATAGTGCTATTAAAACAAATGGAACAAACCCCTTCTGGTCGCTGCACTTAGGTATTGCAAGCAAAGTAGTCTTTATGAAAATATGGCACTGGGTTAATATGTAAGGTCTGCTTGAATGGCATATGCCCTTAACCCTTTAATGGCCGCTCAACCGTTTGGTGTCTTGATATCTTGTTGAAAAATATGTTGGACTTAACTCCACCTGATTGACCCATCTCTACCATGTACACCGATAGAGATGGCTCAATCAGGTGGAGTTAAGTCCAACATATTTTTCAACAAGATATCAAGACTCAAAACGTGCTCTACCAAACGGTTGAGCGGCCATTAAAGGGTTAAACAGTCTAAGCGTGTTTGATCGAATCCTGCCCATAGCCTTGGCAGAAAATAGGAAATTAATTTCCCCCTTCTAGACATGAGGTGGTCGATTAATCTTGAAAAAATGTACATACTTAAATGTGAGACCCGACTGAGACATGAACAATTTGGTACAATTTCAACTCAAAAAGCACCAATATAAAGCATGCGAGGGCTTGTGCACATCTAGAAGTGAGGTCATATTGATTCATCTATCATCGCGCCTCAGCCCGACCATATTCTGCAACCATGTCTTTGTGAAAGAAGCATCGGTAAGGCTCTACGGATACACGCCAACCCTGACAGTCTATTAACCCTGACAGCGGGCGACAAATGAGAAAGCCGAACCTGTTCCTACGGAGGAGCTCAGACGTCTGAGGGAACCTGAGAGAGCCAAGGCTCGGGGGCAGAGAGGAGAGAGAGGGAGAGGCAGCCAGCCTGGAACACGCATCCCCAGAACGCACTCTCTCCCTCTGCAACGAGCGTGACGTAAGGAGAGCAGCTTTTCAAAATCGTAGCGTAGCGCTCACGCCGCGGGCCTCGCCCCCCCACCTCTGCCGTAGTTCTGGGGCCGACGGAAATATCTGTAGGCCTTTGGAAAGAGAGAGACTGGTGTGGAGCGCTAACCAGAGGAGCTGGCCGCGCTCCCACAACCCCCCCCCCCCCCCCGCTGACCCCACGCTCCTTTATCGTGTCCAGATGCCTTCCGCGCCACCAGATCGTGGTTCGCATTGGCACTTATTTATGGTGGGAACCCTTTATTGTGAGTTTGCCATCTGAAGTATGGGTAGGGCTGTTTGTACAAGGACAGGACTTTGGCCAATGATGTAATCTCATTAGTGGCATGTGCTGGTGTTTAATTGTTGGCAGCAGGACCGGGGCCTTGAAGAGCTGGAGAGCCGAGAGTCTGATGTAGAAGAGCCATCCGTCTGTCTCTGTCGTCACCCAGGACTACCCACACTGGAGCTTAATATGGAGAGGGACTCATTTATAACGACGTTTGGGAGCCATTTTGTGGAACCTAATCCAGCCCTATAGAACCTAATCCAAACTGAAGTCTTAAACACGGTAAGTGAAGGCAGGAGCTCTTTCACATGTGACGGCAGAAAGGGTTTACAAAAAGGATTTCAAAAGGGAAAAAAATCCCTATATATTTTTTCTTTTTTGATGTCTTTTTTTTAAAATGAAGCCTCAGGAGAAAGCAAGAGAGAGAGAAAGAGAGAAAAAGAGAGAGAAAAAAAAGTGAGGGGAAAGGGGAAAAACTTGGACCACAAGCAGCATTGGCAAAGATAAACCTTTGCTAGGTCTTGGCGGGTCACAGTGGACAGGGGGGATTTGGTGGGGGGGGGGGTCCATTCATCTCCTGCGGTCATCTGATAATGCTGACCCGGCATGGGGCCTGTCACGCCCGGGATTTGAGCGGGGAGAGCGAGGGGGAGAGGAGAGAGCCGCTAGAGCGAGAAGGCACATATTATCCCCAATCTCTCCTGGCTGATGGCAGTAGTGGGGGATTGTCCCGGTTAAAGATCCCATTCTGAACATGGAGAAGGATGGAGTGATCTGACCCTGTTGAACAGGCTCCTGTTTCCCAAACCTCCCGAAAGCCCTTTCACAGAAAAGCCAGCCATGGTCCCGCCAAATGATGGAGAACCAGAGAGAGAGAGATAGAGAGAGAGAAGCCTGGGGTTTCCATGGCAATGCTGTCCCCCAGCACTGCCGAGAAGAGCTGGACCCCACAGTGCCGTGCCCACCTGAGTGCGTCTCTATCGCCACGGAGCTTAATACAGCACTCCTAACACACAAACCCTTCCACTGAAGCAGGGCTTCCCCAACCATCGCCAAACCCCCCCTCCCCGTGCTACCGTTCCAGCCAATCACACAATCAAATGAGGCTATAAAAAACATTCATCTACAAATGCAAATGTGCCTTTTTTTCCTTCGAAATCTGAATGCTGGTTTTGCCTAACACCCTTTTTTTTCTCCCTGAACTCTTTTGTTTTCCCCACTGGCTGGGTTTAGTGGCTGGGTTTAGTGTTCATTAACCTGGTGCCCACTCTTTCAGAACGCAAGGCTCCATTGGGTTCCTTCTACTATTCCACAAACAAACAGAAGAATTAATGAAATGTAACCTTTTTTTTCTAAAGGCCGTGCCACACAGTACACTGAAGAGAATGTAAGCCTTTAGTTGTTGAGAACTGAGAATTTCTTGGCAAGTTCTTGAATAGAAATTATATATGATATTCATGACACACATACCTACTTCTGAATACGTTACCTTTGCAGAACGACTAATGTAAATGGGTCATTTGCACTAGCAGTATACTACCATCTCATTAGAAAGGAATTAAATTTTTCATTGATGGGAGGGGGGGCATAACAGAGTTTGCAAAGTCCCGACCTGAATAATCCCCCAGAAAGGTCCTAAATACACCTTCTGCGATGACAATGGGGCATCATTGCTTGGATGTGTTCGATCTCCATACTGTTTCTCTGCTGCCATGTTCTCACCTCAGTAGCAGTCATTCCTATTATAAACCCCCAACCCACTGCTGTTGCTTTTGTCTGCAAGTGCATGCATGTCATTGTGTGTGTGTGAGTGCGTGTATGTGTGCGTGCGTGCGTGTGCGTGTGTGAGTGCGGTGCGTGTGTGTGTGTGCGTGTGCGTGCCTGTCTACAGTATGTTCATGTGTGAATGGGCTTGTTAGCAGCTTTAAGGGATCAATAGTGTTTGCATTAACAGATGTAAAGGCTCAGGTCCCTGGATCTCCGTCATACAAAGGGGGGTTAATAGGAGGCTTGGGCAATAGGGGCTTGGGCATTCACTCCCCCAACACGCGTACGCATACGCCCAGACACATATCAAACATTAAACATCAAGCACAAAGCACGATGCTCGCATCCTTATCAGGACAGCTGGGTAGGCCGAAAGTGAACTGCATAACTCCCAAAGCCCGCGCTTAAAGCAATAAAATGCATGCTTTCAGAAACAGACTAACAGCTTAGCGCTTCAATCCCTCTCTTTTCTCAATGGCCACAAGAAGGAAAAAACATTCTGCTGAGGGAATTTTAACTAGTTATAAAACAAGCAAAACAAACGACTTCCAATGAATATGAGAGGAACAATAAAACAAGCAGTGCAAGACTAGGCCATATTTAGCAACATAAGGAAAGGAGTAGAAGGTTGTTTCTGGCGAAACGCTGATTCCAAGGGTATGGCAAAGTGAAGGATTAAGGACTTAATTAAGGAGAATGGCTGTATAGCTGATTACACACAAATTTGTCACCCTGCTAGGAGAGCTTTACGGTTTTATTAATCAGCTACTTCAGATTCATAATGTGCATTATAAGTACTATACCTACTGACTTCCTCCCCAGAAAATACCTGCTGCTTTAAGACACTGAAGTGGCGTATTAAAATTCTTGCCATCGACTTGTGTAGCTCACTGTTGGTGGGAGGTGATCCTAATGTAACTCGTTATGCAAATGAGTCTTTGATTAATTAAACATTGCTCTTCCGGGAACACGTTTCATGGTGGTGTGATTCAGTGCGGGCTACCTCTATTTCACCTTACACTGCCCGGTACCAAACACACACAACGCAGCCTACACTACACACACACACACACACACACACACTACATATGCACACGCACACACACAAAATCACACATAAACATATATACAAACGCACATAGACACGCACACGCACACACACACACACACACAAACCCACACTTCACAGCTTCAAAGGCGGCATGAGAGAACAAGACAACCACTGTGCCTCAGAGTTCTCTGGGCAGCTGAATCCACTGAAAGACCCCTTCTGATTTAAAAAAGACATCCAGCCAGCCAGCCTGGCGCATCAGATTACTTACACTTTAAACGCATTTAATGGACAATTTATGAATTGGGAACAAGGTCTTCAGCCATCAGGACATGTCTGTGTCCCTACAGGGCAGTGAGCTCGCTGCAGAGCGCTTACTTATGGGCTCCTGGACCTGCCCGCTTTGCTCGGACTCACAAGCCGGCCCGAGACTCTTAAGCTCAGTTCATAATCTCCGGGCTGAAGGGAGTCCCTGTCTCTTTAAGCGGAGGTGAAAGGGACGCTGGGACGTTCTGGCGGCGAGCCAGCCGCAGCCCGCTCCACTTCCTGGGCGTTGCACGCTAACAGAGGTGTCTTCTGTCCAAGGGCGGTTTTTACACCCACTTCCCCTGGGAACAGTGGGGATCGACTGGGGCGTCAGGGCATTGTGTGTTTGCATGTAAATGTGCCAACCCCCCCCCCCCCCCCCATGTCTAAGATATCTTTCTATCCATTACGTTTCAGGTGGCAACAACAGTATTCAATGTCTTTGCAGAGGCAAGTTTAAACAAGACATAGGTCCTATCCGTTTAAAAAATGTTCACAGTGTGTCCTTCAGTTTTCTAGATATGATCCGAAAACATGCACACTCACGGTGCAATTTAGGGCTCTTTGGGGGTTAACACGGCACAGGCGAGATGCAATTGCATTAACACAATTTATCTGTGCACGCATTGGGCACTGGCACATGACGGCCTTAATTCGACTGCACACTCAAGGGCTCAGACACTCCAAGCCACTGAAGGACATTTTTTTTAGAGAACTTTAAGCTGCTTGTTCTCTTGTACAAAAGGTGCAATAAGGGCATTGTCTGCATGTGCTTAGTACATCTGGGCCCTATGCACGTGTGTCAAACTATCTCTCTTGGTGAGTCTGCTTGCATGTTTGTATCCCCGTTAGTGTGTTTTCATGCGTGTGTGTGTGTGTGTGTGTGTGTGTGTGTGTGTGTATGTGTGTATGTGTGAGGAGTGCTCTTACACGTAGCAGTCCCCAGCCCCCAATTCCGCAGGCATCCCTATCTAACGATGGCTCAAAGATGAGAACCTTCTGAAGAAGCCTGTTCAAGCATGGCACCAATCTTATTAGTGGATGCAATGAAACAAGCATTACTGTCCTATCAAGCAGGCTAACGCAATGACACGAATGCATGAAGTCTTAAATGTCAGCTGTACATCCACCTTCCTACTAAAGAACTGAAGGGGAAGTGAAATAAATACGCACGCACGCATGCACACACACATACACAGCACAGGCACTCAGATCTACACACACACACACACACACACACACACACACACACACACACACACACACACACACACACACACACACACACACACACACACACACACACACACACACGCATATACTCACACCCACACGCACGTGCACAGGAATGCACTCACGCTAACAGACAGAAGACGCACGTGGTGTCGTCAGGCAAATCAACTCTTGGGAGTCAAAACTCTGTGAAATAGGTTATCAAGGGCGCCGTGGACATTTCCTTCATTGTGCAACGGAACAGAGGCTTATCTGGGAGGCTTTGACGCATGTGCGTTCATCATGTTAAAAGAATCACGCAGGCCTTCTCGGCCGAAGAGACGGCCACTTCCTTAATGGGAGAAGGGGGTGACGCAGTGCGCCAGGAACAATCGGAGCGCAAACAGCCTCCTACAAGAAAGAACCCCTCTTCTCAAGCAAGGGTGACAGGACAATAAATTCAATTAAGTGAATTTGCATTCCCCCGTCTTACAGTAGGTCATTATGCACTTCCATCAAGGGATAATGCCATGCTATTACGCCGCTCTTCTGGCGACGCGAGGGACAGGGCGGGGGAGGGGAGGGGCATGAATAAATAAACACGTTCAAACCGAACCCCTCGATTTCCATCTCCCCGCCGACCTCGGTGACGAGGAGGGCCGCGTCGGGGGGGGGGTTTACGTCACTCGACCTGCGGACGGCTGGGGCAAGTGTGTCTTTCAATGGCGGGGGGTTGTGAGGGGGGTGTGGGTGGGGGGTGGGGTGATGACAGCGAAACAGGATGCGGATTCGGATACCCGGCCCAAGACGGAACGCGCAGGGGGGTTTTCGGAACCTGGAAACAAAAGGGTAGACAAACACGACCCTTGGACCAGAATGCAGTCAGGCACATATTTCTCTCAACACCTATTTAAAGATTTAAAGGCATTGTGGAGAGAGGGAGGCATGAGGGAGAGAGAGAGAGAGACAGAAACAGAGGGAGAGAGAGACAGAGAGAGAAACAGAGAGAGAGAGAGAGAGAGAGAGAGAGAGAGAGAGAGAGAGAGAGAGAGAGAGAGAGGGAGAGAGAGAGAGAACCGAGAGGGGAAACGGGGCTGAAGGGCCGTGGCAGGAAGGAAATTCCTAGACTGTGAGACCGACTGGTCAAGAGGCAGGCTGCCAAAGGCCAAAAGGGGAGGGGACGGGTCAGGTCGGGCAAGCCCAGCATCGCGCACTGCTGACTCCGGGTCACTAGGGGGCACCAAGCAATGGCCACCATCACACATGGGCAAATCCTGCCCACGATACTTAGTGCAATCCAATAAGACGCCGCTATTTCAGCTCGGCTCCTGGAGTCTACCCAACTCCTTTCTACTCCAGTGACAACCCCTATGGGCAGCAGTCCACAATCCCCAAAGGCAGTGTACATCTACGGGCTTTCTGCCCAAATCCACAGCGCCAGTCTTACAGAAGGACCCCTAATGGGTTGTACGAGTGGTCTTGGCCAATCTTATTCTGTGGCGAATGTGGCATCTTGTGGAGAGATGGACTTTCCTGGGGGAGTACAGTACCGTTTGGTGGTACAGCCTAGCAATCAATGTAATGGAGAATGATCATCACAAACAAGGCTATGGACAATCTGTTTGGTGTGCCATAAGCACCGTTTTACCATCCATCACTTGAATGGATCTCATGGGTGCAGCCCAGAGGAAGGCAGCAGAGCGCAGGACACGTGGACACCGCACGCCTGTCACTCACATGGGGGGAGAAGATTCACAGGGCCTCACACGGGGATCTCTCACATGCTTCATCGTTTGCATTGTGGCTGGGAGGCTGTTCATTAGTCTTAGGTGCCAGGCAGGCACCAGGTTCTCAGCGCCAGAACAGAAGCGCAATCAAGCACAAATTACCGAGCCGAGCTTCAGCATGACAGAGAGTGAGAGAGAAAGAGAGAGACAGAGAGAGAGAGCGCGAGAGAGAGCAAGAGAGAGAGATAGATATAGAGAGTGCGAAAGAGAGCAAGAAAGCAAGCAATAGAGAGAGCGAGAGAGCCAGAGATAGAGAGAGAGAGAGAGCCAGAGATAGATAGAGGCCCAGAGAGAGAAAGAGAGAGAGAGAGCCAGAGAGAGAGGCCCAGAGAGAGAGAGAGAGAGAAAGAAAGCCATAGATAGATAGAGAGAGAGAGAGAGAAAGAGAGCCAGAGAGAGGGCCGTGTCTTTGAACAAGGGTGACAAAGATGAGAAGATCTGTGAGAGAAAATGATAAATCACAATAGGACAGTAGGGAAGGGAAGAGAGTGGAAACCTGTTTGCAAATACAGAAGGGAGGAAGAGAAAGAAAAGCAATAAATAAGAAGTGAGGGAAAGGTGGAGGTGAGGTTGGTAAGGGGCAGCTGGGAAAGGTGGAGGTGGAGACGGTAAGGGGTAGCTCAGTCGCGCTGGTAGAGAACTGAAAGTGAGTCAATGTGGATACCGAATCCTCCAGCCACCTCTGCCTCCAGCCCCAGATGGGGGGAGAGATGACCAGGCCGGGGCTTTGCCCACAGACAGCGGTGTAGCTGATATGTAGGGCAGCTCCATTAGGGCATTAGTGCCGGTCAGCGCTCGGCGGCGGGGCGCGTGCGCGGTCCAGGGGAGGAGAGGAGCTCTCGCTGGGCCGCCTGATTGGCCTGCACTCGGCGGCGGATCAGAGAAAGCAGGAAGTGCGCCCTCTTCTAGCCTCATATGTCACTACCCTTCTGGGGGAGGCCAATCTTTTTTTATTGGGGGGGGGGGGTCTGGTTTCATTCAGGGGTGAGGTGGGGGATATCCCCTTGAAAGCTAGCCATCCCCTGCAGCCTATGAGCCCCGTGTGACGGCAGAAAGAGATCTAACTGTTAGCGGCTCTATCTTTTCAATCTGCACTTCCTGAATTGGGTGAATTGAAACCATTGTTTTCCGAGCCGCGGGGGAGACAATTGAGATTTCTCGAGTATCTGTGTCAGTACGGAGTGCTTGTGGAGTATCACCTGCAGAATGAGCGATTTCCCCCACTCAAAATTTCCTTTGTGAGGATACGTCTGCTTTTGGCAGCATTGGCCCTGGTGGTTTCGCTAAGCCTCTCTGTCCGAGCGATTTCGAAACAATGTCAAATTACGCGGTGTAGCCCGACTCCGAGCCTTGCACCATTCATTTTCAAACTACAGTTGTAATTATTGCTGCTTCTCGTTCTACGGTTTCATTTTTGGGCAATCTTGGGGGAAAAAAAAATAAAGAAAAAATGGCTGAAACCTCTCAGAAACCATAATAAGGCGCCTGGGAAGTCTTCCAAAACCAAAAAAACTTCCAAGCCACCTAAAAGTAGTAAAAACAACTTGTGATTGAAAAGGTCAATATGAGGCTTGAAATAGCTCCGCATTGCGTCATGCGTGCAGGTAGGTTTCTCTCTTTATTTAAACAGCTGAGACGCAGACCGGTGAAAGAGTGCGTTGCGCTAAGGGAAACACAGGCTTGTTTCCAGCAGACCCTGTTTTTCATGAAGCTGACCACAGACTCCACGGAGCCGAATGGACTCCTGCAAACTGCTGTCCGGATTCCCCACCAGGACTCCGGTTTCCTGTCAGTGGCAGACTTGGCTATTCTTTCAGTCCACCTCCTCTCTCTCTCTCTCCACCTCCCTCAGCCCTTCTGTCCCCCCTTTCCTTCTCCGCTTCACAGATCTCTGGCCCAACACAAACCCGGGGAAACGACGGGGGGAGTGATTCATATCGACTCGTTTTAATCCGCCTGCTCCTCTTTTTTCCTGACCGCTGCATGCTGGTTACACTCTCTTTGTTCTTTCACAATATGTCCCTGAATAACCGTGTCCATATGTGTGCGTGTAGGGGGGGGTTTGTTGGCTAACGGTTCCAGGCTAGTCACCGGCAGGCATTCAAACTGTCTCAGAGGGGGCAGACAGCAGGGACACTCAAACCCCCCCCCCCCCCCCCCCTAAATCAATCTGAAGAGGGAGAGCATAGAGTTCATTCAGGCATGGTGGACTCAGAATGAGGACGGCAAACACAGAGTGTGGTGGCCCTATCTCTTTGTCTCTCTTAATTTATCTCCCTCCATCCCTCCATCAGTGCCTGTGTTTGGGTCAGACAGCCCTCCCTGAGTTCTTCAGGACACCCATCTCCACTGGGCCATGGGAAGGCCTGAGAAGGTGAGGGAAGCGGGCTTATTTCAGCTTAGAAAGGCGAAGCTAGGGGAAGAGGAGAGGGTAGGCTAACAGCTTGCTAAGGCCGCCAGATCTGCAGAGGAGGGGCACAGACAGGTCCTTTGTTTTTGCCTGTGCGCAGACCGAGCCGAATGGTTAGCCAGGATGGAGGCGCAGAGGTGAATCCCGCCGCGGCGCGCTACAGTAATCGGGGAAGTAATTCCCCCCGCGCTCAGTCGGCTGTGTCGGCCGCAGCTGTTGCGCTCAGACACGGGGATGACCGGGCCTCTGAAATTAAACCGTGCCCCTTTCTCAGTCTCGTAAACACACGAGAAAATAGGCCCCGTTTTCACTGCCGCAGACGCATTGAATCCCGTGCTGCTTTATTACCGCCGTGACTCAAGACCAGGGCTAATAAAACAGGGACAAGACAGTGGTGACATCGCCTTATTGGTATAAAACAGAGAGGATCTTCACCAATGACAAAGTCTGTTTATGACGACTAATAGCACACCACCAACCGTGATTGATTGGTACTTTCTTGCTGCTATTTGGTAATTCCCACATGGAGCCTGGAAGTATAGCCAGAAAACATCCATCAGTCACTGATAGCATTGTTCTACTAGTTTTACAACCTATTTTACTCCCTATTGGTGAAGCTCCTCTGAGTTTTCTACCAGTAAGGTGACATGACCTTGTCATATCCTGATTTTATTATCAGTGCTAAAGACATTCATTAGATCTAAAGTATTTTCCAGGAGCTGCATACAGCACTTCCTATCTGTTTACACCCCTCATGTCTATGACACCATGTGATATCCATGTATGCACATATGCATGCAGGTCATGACCTCTGACCTGAAAATGTCAGGAAAAGGTACTGGATGTTTGCCTTTTTTGTTTAATCACGTGCTCCTCAATCAATGAATAAGGCCCAAGCAACGGTGACCAACATATCGTCCTTCAGAGGAAAACATAAGATAGGATGAGGTCATATGGGACATTTCAATTGGGGTTTGTTACAATAATCTGACCTTTGACCCATGACCTTTGATACAAAGCAGTGAGAATGTGACCTCGAACCACATCACAGTAGATACTGGTCCTTTCACTGGTCCAGATGTCTTGCACTCATCGCATTTATACATCCTACACTGTCTCCCGAGGTGGTTAACACACTGTAAATCAAAGTTATGTATACTGCACATGCTTTTTGTTTTCTTTATACCGCTAAAAAGAAAGTGGCTTGACAGCTACATCCCGAAAAAAGTAATCTCACATTTTTTTGTGAAAGTGCACAGACAGGCTTAACATATGGATTCAAGGATGTGCCTTAACTGCTAACAGTCATGCAGGTCAATCCATTCCTTCAAACCTGTTTACATTTGATGCAACTCTAAATTCACATCACTTCACATATGGCAATTCAGACCGTGGATTCAGTCCTGGAAATCAATTCCATCTGTGCAGGGACTGATGCCAACCCTTGTTAGACGTAGAACACGTGACTTGTCTTTTCCTTCCAAGAGTGAAACATGCTGCACAAAAAAAGGTATATATATACAGGGATTCAGATGACTGAAAAAACCCTACATGTATTCCTACATTCCCCACATTTTCCAAAGCAACCTGTTCATATGCTGTAAACAGCATCAACCGCTAAAGCAGGCCTCATGCGCTTAACAACAATCTACTGGAGCGGAGTGTGTCACTCCAGTGTGAGGAAACATTAGTAAAACTACAATGGTGCTAAAATGCTTCCTGCTCTGGTCAGCTCTGTGTCATGTGGAGGGGGGCGGGGCAGCGTCTGGATCTGCTGGTCAGAGGCCTCTCTAAGAACACCGCCGGACCAGAGATATCATTATGTGCAACAGTGCTAAAGCACTAATTCAGGTGACTACACCAAACTTGAGCCATGACGCACGATCAAAAAACCACAGGCCCAAACTACCACCCCGCATCACGGCACCACTTGCCCAAGCCAACAGACATGCTGTGAGACAGGCAGTCCCCGCTACAACAGAAGCAAAATAGTTTTTCTCGTACATTCAGGCATCTATAAAATGTAGCAGCTCCCCAGACAAAAGCCACATGACTCTCAAGACTGCTCTGAAGGCATCATTTAGAGTTTAATGCCAAAAACCCCCCGTGTCTGGAATGTAAAGGATGGGATGTATTTCACTTTACCCTTGCTCCGCGCCCACATAGGCAGGCTGGCACGGACGAGAAAAAAAGAAATAAATAAGTAAGGAAACAAATAAATAAGGTCCTTTTTTTCGGGATTGCAGCAGAGAAAATATGGAGAATCTCTGTGCAAACTCTGAAGGGATGGCGCTCCGGGGAGGTGATTGAATTGCCTGTCCTGAGGACAGGGCAGCTACTGCTCTGCTCCCCGCCATCTTTATGTCCCTGAGAGTGAGAATTGATGTTCTGGGGATTAATGGAGAGTCGTGCCCTCAAACTTTAATTAGATTGGTGCTGTGGGCTTTCTGCTTGAGTGCCCCCTGCTGGTGTGGGGGGAGGACAGTATATACATATCGCGCTGGCCGCAAACCAGTAAACGGGACACTAATCTGTGAATGGGTTCTTACAGGGTACCTATAGTATGCTTTTCCCTCATTTCTGACACTCATATATGGAGGGGGTGAGTCCACACGATGATGCAGCTGGAAATAAGCCGGTCTTGGGGTTAAAGCGGTAGAACTATATATCACACACAAGTACACCGTAAAACAAAAACGTTAAGGTCACTCAAACGGTTCAAGGAAACTGATTGCCTTGAATCCATTTGAGTAGGGCAACTTAATCTGTTAAAGTATTCTCTGGTCTTTAAGTTAAACCCCTTTTCTTTTTTTTTTTACTCTTTTAAATTGAGCTATAACCGTTTATTCCATTTTTATGTCGAGACCACTCAATTAATTTAGTAAAATTTAATTTAAATTTGACAGTGCGTGGTTACACAGTAGAAAAAAGGAACCGGGAAGACGTTTTCTTCCGTTCGTCCTTCGTTTTCTCCCCCACACAAGCAGAACTTGACCCACAAACGTGTGCAGCGGCAGAGCCGCGCAGTGACAGGCCGGGTACTGCCGTCTGGGGGGTGAGTAAAGCTGGAGTCGGTGGCAGCGCAGGAGCGATGGGCCTCCATAATTCAATAACACTAATCCCCAATGAAGGGGCAATGAAGCAGCCAGCGCTCGAGCGGAACTAACGGGCCGTGGCCGCCTCCTCGCTGGGGGGTCTGGGGAACAGGCCCAGCTGACACCCCGCCCGGAGCGGGGAAGGCGCGGGAGCGGCGCGCGTCCGTGGCAACCCGGCCCTAGCTGGGAAAAGGGGCCGGGGAGTGCAGCTGGCCTGCCATCGCTCTTGTGAGTTAGTGCCCTTGACCGCCGCCTCGCCAGACGACACCGCCGAGCCCGTCTCGCTTGGTCGGGGCGGGGTGGGGTGGAAGCGGGGGAAGACGGGTAGAGGGGGGTACGTCAATCGATCATAGCGCAGGACAAAATCAATCACCCACCCACTAATGCACCGCGGCGCCCGACCTCAAGCCTACATCGCTATTCTTTACGACAATAAAATGCCACAGCCTCCCCCACTGCTTCCCCATATTTCTCCTCCCTCCGACAGAGCCAAGACCGCTGCAGCTGAGGTACGATTTGTAGGTCATTTTTTTGTTGTTACCCTCCTTCCCCCAGCTAACAGCCCTCTCTCTCCGGCTGGGGACTCCTCCTTCTGTCCCAGTGCTGCAGCCTGATTAGGGCCGCGCTTTGTTCACCGGCTCATTAAAAATCCTGATCGTCATCGTCCATTGTTATTTTATTTATGTTTTTTTGTTTAATTGAGGTGCTCTATCAACCACAGTCTGGTCTGGGCCCTGAGGATATTAATCCATGTCAGCACAGGAGAAGATTATTTTACCCCCGGCTAACACAATGCATTATCGCGAGACCTCTTTAGCATAATCGTTTTGTGAACTTTACATGTTAGCTAATACATGTTTAATATTCAAATAATTAAAAAAGTAGGTTCACTTCACGTAAATAAACGGCTGTGAGTTTTTTTGTATGTGTTTTGGGCCCTTGTGTGGGACACCTTTTCAGAAAGGGTGCTAATGGTAAGGGCCCCACTCTTCAACACTGCCACAAAACTACATCACTGTCAGGTAGGTGAAAAAGTCAAAGCAGTCCTGCCTGATCAATATACAGGGCGCAGTTATTACTAAGGGATGCTCTTAATAACCCTTCGGCAGATTGCAGATAGGGAATTGCTGCTTTTTACGAGCAGTTTCATTATAAGTAAACGTGCGAGAGTTCGCCTGAGGAGGAAGAGGTTTGAGTTACGACGGCAGGGGTCAAAGAGGGTTCAGTCCGACACTTTTAAACCTGGGGGTTTGTGCGTCCTTCTTTAGAGTGCGAGCTTATTATTGGTCAGCAGGGCCTGTTGTTACGAGGCTAAGATCAGCGGCTGATCTCTGGACTGTTTGTTCACTGAACACTGTGTGTAGGACTCAAGGATGTAAAGTCATCCTCTGCAGATGAGGTGAAGGTGTGTGCTTTAACAATTTGGATGTGATGTAGAATATTTTAGTATTTTCAATGTGGCAAGACAGGCCGCAACATTTCACCCATGTACATAAAATTAAAAATAGTCCACAAATGTCAATGCTGATGACCCCCCCCCCCCTTATATAATTTGTCCAGGAAAGATTAGCAATGATCATCAAATAGATTCCTGTAGAAAGTCTGCGGTGACAGATTGACTGATATTTGTTGACTAAAAGAGATCTTGTGTGCTCTGGGAGTAGAGTCTCTCCCTCCATGCTAAAAGAAAGATGTGAAAAGATGTGAGTTTGAAAATATGAAAGATGTGAGCTGTGGTCAAAGAGGCCTTGGCAGAGCTGTGCCAGTGTGGTGTGGATGTACCCATTGCAGCAAGAACTTAATCCACCCCCGTCACAACCGCCCTCTCTACAGAGTCAAATGACCTAAAGTTGACATGTTTGTCACACCACAGAGAAGAGCATGAAATGCCAGAAAAACTGGAAATCAAAGGGTATCATTACTAGGCGATCACTGGAAGATGAACACAGAAATCACTCTGGAGCAAAACTAATATGGCTGCCAAGCAAGGAAAAGTAGCCAGTTGCTACAAGACCCGAAACCCCTCAAAAGCAAATTCACACAGATTCAGAGCAGTAGCTTAAACATTTTATTCTATTTACTCAAGAAATATAATGGCTCTGAAGTCAACTTCTTTTCTGCTACTACCAAAAACGTGTCCTGTGTTTCCCTGCCCCTGGATACTGAAATAACAAAGTCCAGTACTTCATGAGACGTTTTAAATGAATGAGGGTTTTCTCTTGGCCTGCGCCCGCATATTTGCGCCATGAACACGTTTCCTCTGGTGTGCAGTTAGGCAGTATGAAGCGCGAGCGGGCAGCCACTCACCGGCCCCGGCCGGAACGTTCCATCTTTTCCTGGACATTCGCGCGCGGGCCGGAAAACAGTCCGGTTTCTGCCGAACGGTGGCGGTGGGCGGAGAACAGAGGTCCCGAAAAAACAGGATAAACAGGAAACAGGATAGGTGCTGTCCACAGCCAGCTTAGCAGCGCAGGGGTGACACTGCAACTCGACTGCGCTGGCGGGACGTAGCGGAATTTTGTACAAAGAAGCGGTGAAGGTCGAACAGACTGACACTTCGGTTGTAAATGGCACATCGACGTAGGTGAGACTGGCATGAGATGTGCGGGAGTTTTTTTTTTTTCTCTCTCTCACATCCACAAATCATTCCAGGTACCCTTCATATTTGTAATTGGTAAAATACGACGCCAAGACAGCCCCGTGAGCACTGATCCATTTCACGGCAGACGGGGTAAAGACACACCCCTCTTTTGGCTTTGAGAACGCAATAACTTATTTCGCTTTCCTTCCTCCTCTTGTGGGAACGTTCTGGTTCTGTCTGCAACCTGTTTACAAAAGCAGGCAGGCAAAATCCTCCAGGTTTCGCCTGGAGTCTCCGTTTAAAAGGCGAACTAGTTCATGAGTCAGTCAGTGGCTTTTCAGGCGCATTAGCAGCGTAAACAGGATGTGCTAGTTACCACAGGCCAGAGACGATGCTGAAGAAATAAAATGAGTAAGGGAGCTGAGCGGTAGCTGAGCCATAACCCCAAGGCTCTTTCAGACCAGACGAAGTTTCACAAAATTACCGATCGCAGGCAAACAAAACATGAAATCTTTATTAAAAACATAAAAGAAAAAATGACCCCTATGCCTTTTCAAGAAAAAAAAAAGAATACTAAAGCCTGTGGCTTTTATATGTCTACACTCAGGACTTAATTATGAGTTTCGACACTGCCGTCCGGTATGAGCTCTGTCTTGAGATCCCCTTTGGAGAGTCTGGGATTTACCGCTAAGAAAACAACAGTGAACAAAGACAGCTGAACAGCATCTGTGCCCAACGAATTCCAACAGTGTGAATGGACCACAGTGCGTGCAAGGGCAGAGCCCGATTACGCCTTCTGAACGAACACATCCTCTCCTACAGCACGCCCTTCATGTCAACGCACGGCGCCTATCTCCTGCCCCACGGCGTTTCACTAGAACACCTAAGCAGTCGGGCTTCCCAGCTAAAGCAGAAGTCATTGATGTATTAACCATACCAGTGCCAAATATGACCAGGACTGCTAAGTATGACAGTCAGATGTAACTTGGATTGTACAAACAAATTAACTGTATTATAACCCTGACTGACAATATTAGGTGGTTGATAGTGTCATGGGTCAATGCCGAATTGCCCACAAGTTTTCCCAGGGAAGGTTTCGGTCAGCAGGATATTCCCCGGCCTCAGCGAGCATTAGCAACTGCTCTAGTTGACCGGGCAGCTGCAGTCCGTCTGCGGGGGCTGCTCGGGACAGGCAGCAGCGGCGCAGCTCGGCGGGTGGACCACATGGGAAAAACTGGACACATTACAGGGGATGTGCTGGTCCGCACCACAATCACACCATGTCACATTCTCACATTCTTTACTGCCGCTGGGCTTCCCATTGTGGGTGAGAAAGTAAAGAAACAAAAGGAAAGCTAAAATGCCATGGTAAGCAATTATGATTACTACTTTATCGGCATGCATAATTCTTCCCTGTTTATTATTAAATTGTGAAGGGCTGTTTTTTTAACGATACGCAGTAAAAAATGTGAGATTTATCACGGAGACCGCTTCTCTCCGTGCGGAACAAAGTGTTTGTTTTACCTCAAACCAACCCGCTTCCCGCAGCAGAACAATATTGTACTTTTACGGAGTCGTTACTCGGAGATTACTGTGATTTGCACACGGCAGTTCAGGAGTGAACTCTGACAAATGTTCACATTATTTCGAGGCGGCGTGCGCAATCTTTTCAAAGCCAGATCTGACGGCTACCAGACAGCGCTGGGAGCATAAAGCCTAGACCTCAATCACAGTTGTGCAAACAGCTGCAGAGTAGGACGGATTCCGGCTACAGTACACAAGAGGATGCAGTACAACAACGTCCAAAAGGCAAGCGAAAGAAATTGAGGTCCAAATAGAGGAGACAGTGAAGGTCAAAAGCAGGGCGCTTAAATTGTCCCTTAAAAAAGAGGCACGAAAACACTTACTCAACAGTGCCAAAAAAATCAATCCCAATGCAATAGCACTGCTCACCTTGGGTGCCTCAGCATGGCAGGAGCAAAATAACAAAATTAAAAAATAGGAGAAAATCATATTCCCAGCAGGCCCATTTCTCTACTGAATACAGAACACAGGAGAAAGGACTTCATACATTATACGTACGGCTCTCATTCATTTTCCATACATTACCTGCAAGGCCCTCATTCATTTTTCTATACATTCTTCATTTGCGCCATAATTCAAGCTGTCCAACTTCCAACGGAACAACACCTCGGCTGCCTCTAAATGTCACACCCACAGTATGTCCTATGTGTGTGCGTGGGGGGGGGGGGGGGGGGGGGGTGATGTGCTGCAGGCGATTATCTGTCGAGGACAGAAGGTCGCCCATACAGTATGCAACCTCAGCACTTTGCCGCCGCTCGGGCCAACTGCCCTAAACTTAGCGTTCGCGGCAACCTCTGCGGCATGGCGACGTGCAGCACAGCCTGGTCTTACACAGGAAAAAAATATAAATAAATAAACAATGGACAAAATGAATAGCTCTTTAGCGGCGCTTAATCTTTTTGCATTGACAAGCACAATAATGAGTAAAGAGGTTTTTTGGCTGTTTTCCATTTGGGTGGCGAGTATTGGAAGATCCGTTCATTAAACATCCGCCGACTCTTTTCGGCTCCTGTCTACATTTGTTCTGTTTTTTTTTTGTTTTTTTTGTTTCTTAGACTAGGTTGGCTTTATGAATTTATATCTTAAACCCTGCAATCAATTGTCTAAAGCCTTTTCTCAGTCTCAACTGCAGCATAGGCTAGGCCAAATATTCAAGTTCACATGGCTGTCAGATTTGTACTTCTAATTCAGTTTGTGCGATCTGATTCATGCTAATACATCAGTTAATTAAGTTTATAACAGTCCTGATCAACTATTCCGTTGTCAAGATTTCCCCCAGAAAACCTGGGGTTTCAGTTTCCAACTATCCACTTAATAGTAATGTTAGCTAAATTCACAGCTGTCACCGTATATAATATATATATATATATATATATATATATATATATAAATACACACAGTATATGCAGCATATACATATATACATGGACACTACAGCCATTCACTCATGAATCCCTGCACTCTGTCACTCAACAGTTGGCTGGAGAACATTTCCCTTCACCTGTGCTGTAACCCTAAACCCCGCCCCGTAAAACTGAACCACAGACACTTAATCTGGCCCTCATCAAGATTCAGCTCGCTCACTTAAGACCTCACATGCTAGCTCCAGTCCCCTGGGCTTTTTAAACAAATAAATGTTCTCTCCGCTCAAAATAAAGCGGCGCGCTCTCCCGGTCCCTTCGGACCCGGGGTGCCTGCCGCCCATATGGTTCCCCCCTGGATTAAGTTAAGAACCTCGGACACATAATGGCGAGGCAGGGACCATTAAAACCCCATTAATTGTGAAGTGAGGTTTCTTTACAGCGGCGATATGCTAATATTTTTATAAACCACAGAGGAGTGGGTGAGAGGAGAGAGGGGCACGGAGAGCGAGACAGCAAAAGAAAGCAGACAAAAGAAATGAAGAAACAAAGAGGAGAGGGAGAGAGGGAGAGAAATGAAGGCAGGGGAGGAGAAGAAAGCACAGGAGATTCAAAGGCCGCACCGGGTTGAGGTGACTCAGCCGCTCTTGTTCCTATCTGCCCTGCACTGTCTCTCTCTCTCTCTCTCTCTCTCTCTCTCTCTCTCTCTCTCTCTCTATCCTTCTCCCCCTCTCCCCCTCTCCCTCTCTCTCTCTGAGGGAAGCCTCAGGCATGGGGTGGGAACAATAGGGTCAGTGTTCTGAAAAACATCCAGTCTGAAATTAAAGTGATGCATTTCAACTGTCTTCCTTTTGAAATTACCCCCCTCCCCCTTTTTAAACTGCGCCACGCTTTCAGAGGGGCGTGGAGATATACACAAAATAAAGGGAGGCAAGTGTTTTCCTCCGATGCTTTCTGTGCTCCAGGTGTAAGGCCTCTGTTTTAAAGGGGCTTTGTCACTCGGCTCCTGCTTATCAGTTTCCCTCCGTTTCTGATGGGTTTTGGGGGGAAAAATCAGAGGAATCAAAGTTATCCAGAAAGAGAACAGGGACGGAGCCAAATCGTGGAGTGGGGATTTTTACTGCATCGCCACCAACAAGATTAATGCTTTCACTAACACTATGAATTTATGTATTTATGCGATCAAAGACCATCTGTCATTTTACATTATGTAGGGATTTTGGCACCATCAAACATTAAGCCACTGCATCGAAACACAAAGTTTTAATTAGTTTTGAGAAAAAGAAAAAAGAAAATCAATAAATTTAATTGAGATAGAAAAAACCTTTTAGAAGACATTTAAAAAAACGTAAATTGTGACGCATATACTTGAACAAGAAGAGGCCGCCGTTATTTTAACGTGCACATAAAACAGTTAAACCAACACATTAATAACCACATGCAAGGACCATGCAAGGATTAAGGAACAAAAGCCTGACTTATGGTGGGCTTTAACTCCAGGACTGAAACAGGGATAGACACGATGTTAAATCAAAGCTGAGTTTTGAGCCAGGTGAAATCATTTTTTCCTTCCCCCCTCTAGTTCTTTTGGAGTGCTGAGTTTCCCTTCTACTGATATGCGGTGTGACAAGTTAATGGGGTATTTAGGCCTCAAGGGGAAGTTTTTCAAACGGGCCCTTTTCTCTGCAACATTCCTGTTGGTTCCTGGGAGGGAGATCTGGGCAGGCCTGGCAGGCCTCTTGAAACAATTAAAGGTTGGATGGGAGATATTTTGGGATTCGGAGTAAGCCGATCCTGGAATGTTGCAGCAAGAGAAAGCTTATGAGAAGGAGAGAGACAGCGCGAGAAAGAGACAGGCCATAATCAGGAACAGACTCCTAGTGACAACAAACCAAACCACACACAGGGAAATTGACACTTTGCATATTTTGGTTGGGGGGTGGGGGGGTGGGGTGAGAGCTTTCGGAAACATCAAAATGTGTTGTACGCGCAAAGGGAGTGAGGGAGAGTGAGGGAGAGAAAGAGAGAGAGAATTAAAAAAGAAATAAACACAGGGCCTGTTTGTGGGACCACAGCTGTCTTGCGCCTGTTACATTATTTTATCTTACGTGTCGTTTTTTGGCAGCGCACGGAAGTGGCGACGGCTTTTGTTTCGCCATCTGCGGGCTATCTGGTGGTGTCTCGGCGGCGGGATGCAAAAAAGCGTCCCCTCGCTGGTTTCGCTGAACACGCACCCCTCTTAAACAAAGCCGGGGGAGGAGGGTACCGAGCCAGGGCCCGCTTCGCCAGAGGAAACAACAAAAAATCCTCTGTGGGTCTCATTCATAAAAACTACGAAGACAGTTTGAAAATGCTCATATGGTAATGCGAGCGCGGTTGGGGGGTGCCCGTATTTGGGCTCATGTCTGTTCCCTGGCAGAAGATCAGTCAGGGAGCCTGAGTGGCAGAAGGCTCAGCTAATCTATTGTTTCTTCTCCTTCTCCAGGCTTGTGCTCTTTCGAGGAGGAAGTCATCTTTCCATTACGGTCTGAAAGCCAAACAATATCCTCTCTCCCCTTCGCACGGCGTGACAGCGGTATCCAGAACCTCTCTATCCAGGCACAATTGCAGCGCTGCCGTTGTTCTGAGCTCAGTCCCTGAGGTCCGGATTATTATGCCTTTTATTTCGCTGCCGAGTAGAAAACTTGCGCCCTTGACTGTACCTGTTGCAGCCTACGGAGGGGGAGTGTGTTTGACATGGTTTCAATTAGTGTAAGGCAAAGCAGATGTCCCCTTTGCCGTAATGGCCCTGCCTATTTCTGTAAATAATGATAATAGCGGCCAAATGGATTCCATCATCTTTCACAATTCAAAGAGGGCATTTTTTTGGCAGTTGGCTCGCAGAATAGCTTCAGTTGCGCAGGAACGAAAACATTCAAATTCAAGTACTCTTTTTGGAAGTCTCGGTGTCCCGCCGGTGACCAATTCAGCAATTCAGCAATTGGAGATGAGCCATCTGTGTGTAAAACAGGGAGAGGGCTGTGGAGAGAGAACGGCTGGGAGACGTACGGTCAGACAGGAGCTCCCGCGGAGCGTGTAACCGGAGAATCTCGGGCGCCGTTAATCTTATCGCGTACGCTCTTTAGTCAGCGTATCCGCCCGAATGGGACAGCCCGAACGAGCGCAGCCCAAACACCGGCCGCATCTGGTTACCGCGAGAAAACCCCGGAGCGTCTGGAAAGGCCATCCTACCCCCGGCACGCGCCTCTCAACGGACGTCCCGCGGCGTCGTGCTGCACGTCTCCCTGGAGACGACAGTTCAGACGGGAGTGCTCCCTTGATCCGTCTGCACATTTCCGGGAGATCCCGTACTCAGAGTGCACACTGTATCGCAGGCCGGTGCTTCACGGGACCGCGATACAATAATATCGACCATTACAGATTACACGACTCTTGTTTCCCAGAAACAGACATAACTTGCTTATCACTGTGTGTGCTCTCGTTCTCCCTGTGACACCCGCCACCCTTTGTCAGATATTATTACAGTCCAGGTTAGTCTAACCACATAATCTATGGTAAACACACACTGAAGCACTCCATTAGGGCTCAATGAAGCAGCAACAGTCGCAGTGTGAATCCGTAAAAACTGCTGGTGGACAAACGCAATGTCTTGGGCCACAGGCATATGCAGTATAAAATATCTGTATCTGTC
>CM056378.1:99154763-99232263 GCA_029718625.1 Synaphobranchus kaupii | reverse complement strand
ATAGTTTTTAAAAATAAATATATATTTGTGTAGTTTTCTGATTTCTAACAGAAATGAGCGAGTGTGCAGGTGCTGTCCTATAAACACAGTTGCTGATATTAGTGATTTTCTTTGTCTGCACGCTTCAGAAAAGGAGAATCCGTCAAGCATTTTATCTCCATGACAGAAATGAGCAAGAGCCTTGCTGACATTTCCTCAAACAACCCAGCTTGAAATGAAGGCAGTAAACAGAACTTAGACCAGAACTTAAACAAACCAGGACACTAATGGAAAAAATAAAAAGGATTAAAAAAAAACACAAAACCCAACATTTTAATTTAAGCATGTTCCATTACCCAAGAAAGCCCTCTCAATCCCTATTTATACACAGGTACACTATCTATAATGAATACTTTTCACATATTCAAATGCACAATGAATGCACACTATGAAAACAATACTGTTTCTTGTTCTTATGTGGCTTTGGAGAGCCCGGGACACATCGATGTATGTCCAATTTATCAGCATACCTGTTCACAACTGTTAAGGTTTACGGTAACCTCACCAATTTCTTTTCAGAGGAAAGTTACCTGCGAAACAGGGCTGTTAATATGCAGCAGGCAAATGGTTCAGTTTTACAGAAGGCAGGCAGTCTGTGACCCTGAGCTGATGCATAAATCCTATTCTCCACTTATTTGCTCTTATCTAATTTTCCCTCCCTACCTCAGTCCTGCAGTAATGGATTGGGTAATCACAGTTATTCCAGTCCAATCAGGTTCTGTGTGAAGCCAATCGATACGGCCTGGCGTGAGGCCAGATGTCCACTTTGGGCCACTGTACTGATCTATCTGGGGAATCGTGTCCAAGAGATTTTTTTTCTCTCTCTCTCTCTTAGATATCACTTATGTCAAATGAGAAACCTAAAGGCAAAAGAAAACTTCAGCACAAAGCAACGTATTTTGTTTGATCGCGACGCAAACAACCGCGCAACCTGAACTTAAAGCACGCTTGTTTTGAATATCTGGAGAGCGGGCATGTGACCGTCTCTGTTCCATCATGTTTTTTTATTATTTATTTATTGCTTATTTTATTAGGTTTTTTTGCATGCGTGACGTTGTTTGCTTGAATTATTTTTACGTTTATTTACATATTTCTTCCCAGAAGAACCTTTGAGCTGTTGGCTATGCGCGTTTGACGTTTGAGAAGGAGGAAAAGGAGACTTGCGTCTTTGGAGTGCGGTTACCAGAGAAACAGATCAATGGGAGTGACGCGCCAACTGATAAGAATTTCTATGAATTTCAAATGCTCTCCCAGCGGTGGCCACGCGTGCTGGGGAGTTGGCGGGAGAGCGGGTAGAATATTGATAAGCTGAAAGCCGGCCTCTCCCTACATCTCCACTGAAACATACATTCGTACCGGATTCCTGTCATGTTGTCGGACATGTTACTCCTCCTTAGACATAGCGAAGCACACACGTACGCACACAAAGGAAACGCAATGTTATTAGCTGAACTCCATCTCCCATGAAGCAAAAGGTCCCGTCCAAACCACACAAACCTCCATTCCACAACCGCTCCAACCCAAACCCAAACTCCTCATTACGCGTTTTTTAAATGTAGGGTATTCGCATCGCTCAGACAAAAAAAAGGCATATGGTTCCAATGAAGAAGAGTGGGCAGTGGTCTTGGAAATTGTCCCATGTGTTTAATACATCAAATGATTTAGCAGGAAGACATGGATCTGTGTTTAAAAAGCCTGATGTGGTTACCCAATTATGAGTAATACAGTGCTCGGCAACAGATGAAACCACATGCAAATCTGCTAAATACGGAATTGCTACCAAACCTCGGAGCAGATCGCCGAATAAGCTGCTGGTCCCCTGTATCTGACTCCCATTTGCTTTATGTTAAGGCAGTTCATATTACGCTGATAACAACCTAACTTCCAGTTCAATTAACAAGGAAATTGGCTGGAAACTGGCAGATAAATTTGTCTCAGGTGAAAAATGGCTCTTTTATAGGTTCATGAGTTAATAAATTTACATTTTAAAGTTTGACATATACACAAACTCAACAAACAAATTGGGCGTTTTATGGAAACAATTCACACATAATATTAAAATGTACATAAATAAATAACATTGAGTAGATTACTTTGGACAGACTTGTAAAAAAAAAGCCTGCATAACAGCATTACAGAAACACAACATATTTGTAGGCCCACATGTGATTTAGTTCTAAAGGGTGAGTGCACAGAACCGAACAGGCATGTATAAACAACCACTTGGGGATTGTCCAGGGGAATGCACAGATCTAGACAAAGTGAATTCCAATCTTAAACACCTGTGCGTGCAATAAAAAGGCACATTTGCTAATACATTTATTTGCGTTTAAGTGAGAATGCAGACACGGGGTAACAGCAAAATCAGGGGACAAGAGAGGACGAGAGAGAGAGAGAGAGAGAGAGAGAGACTTATTTGAAAGTGTAATAAGATCACTGCGGGGTAGTCAGTGTGATGTTAACGCTCTGTGCTGAGGAGAGAAAACTGAGGGCAGAAGTACAGAAAGGGGACATCTGGCTTTGACCAGGGCTCCTCTCTCACACAAACAGGGACACACGACGGCAAAGAGAAGAAGATAAGGAGATGTGGGGCTGGGGGGGTTGTGTGCTACAGCCAATGGGAGAAGTGGGATCCAGAGAGGGGGGGGGCGGGGGTGCATCTTGAATAGAACAGCGGGGACACCTCCATCCACCCTCCACTGCTCAGCCAACCCCTTAAACATTGAATGCCACGAGGAGCTAGCAGCTCAGTGAAGCTCTTCGACATTTGAGGTCTCTTCCCCGGAACTCCAAAAGCAAAACACAACCGCACTCAGAAACGACCCGGGGGGGCAAGTGCTGTTTTTTTCTTCGTCCGTGAATAAACTTAAATGGCGAGCGACGATGGGTTGGCCAAAGGTCAGACTGCGAAGGGTCAAGACCCCCCCCCCCCCAGCGCGGGAACAGCAAGCCGAGCTGCTAGCCACTCTCGGTCCCTCGTTTGGCTAAATATTTTCCATTATGGATAATTGCAACGTCGCTGGTTTTACGCCGGCTGCCCGAAACGCATGGAGGTGAGTTAGCGAGAACCGGCGACGTGGTAAATAGACGGGCCGGTTGTCAGAGACGGACGTTCAGATGCATCCCACACGAACGGCCCTGGTTGTTTGCAGAGTCGGCCCTGGGGCCCCTTGGAGTAATAGCTGTAATAGCCCTTTTTTATCGGCCTTGTGGGGACGAGGGAAGATGGCAGAGGGTCTCGCTAGCCTACATCCCCCCCTCAAGACTCCCGGGAACGGGGACGCGTCAGAGAGGTACTTGGAGGGAGCTCTTACAGCTGCCAATTTCTCCAAGCAATTGTAGCTCGCAGTTATTGCCAGCAGGCAAATTGAGACCGAATTGCCAAGTGTAACATGATTAGGAAGATTGCTTGCAATCTCGCAGAGGGAGTCAGAGAGACTGTGTTCACGGAGCAATATTGGCCGCAATCACTTCAGCTGTACACCTCGTCACATACAGAAGGTCAATCCTTTTATTTTAATATGATTAAAAGGTTCACTGCAACATTAAATATTGTGTATTGATGGCACGTAATATTCTGATGTAAAATAAAAGCACTTTTAAAAAAAATTTTTTTATTTGCTTTGTGTTTTTTTTAATTATGTGATTGTCATATCCTTGTTATTACTGTTACGCCAGTGGAGATTAATTGAGCACCGCTATTCAATGTAGAAAAAAAAGATGAGATGTTAAATTGACATGAAATTGAGTGTGAATTAGAAACGTACTTGTTAGCAATTACCGCACTGCCAGTGCTGTTGGAATAATTGCCAAGCATGAGAACTCCCGCGAGGAGTTGGGTTCATCCCAGCCAAACTTTAAAGACTGTGATCGCCCAAAACGGCGTGTGTGTATGTGCGTGCGCGCGCGTGTGTGCGTGTGTGTGTGTGTCATTTGGCTTGACCTAAAACTGGGACGAGACGTTCTGCACTTTCCAAAACAATCACAGGTTGTGCCGCGACCCACTGTGAGCGAATACGACTGGAGGGCCATCTGGACGAGAACCTGAGTGACTGACAACTGAAGATTGGAGGCTGCTGGACAAACAGACGCAGGCAGTACAGACGTGTGACCCACTGAGGAGTCAGATGAGCATGGAGCAGTGGCCTTGCGTCTGCTGCCTCTCAATCTTCACTGTCAGAACGGGCCTTTGTGCCGCTCAACGTTTAAAAACTCTGAGAAATTCTTGGAAATTCATTCACAAAGAGCAGCTGCTATTGAACTACACAACTGTGGTACAACAAAGAACGCAAACGTGTGCAGCAACAGGATATCCTTTGAAAAACAAGAGTCTGCTGATTAAATTATTATTTTTAAAATGGATTACCTGACATTTATAATGAATCATCTAGAGGCTTGCTTGTAAACAAGGGTTTCCTGTTTATAATGACTTATTGAGTTGGGGTGAGATCTTTTTATAAATAAGTAATTACTGAGGTATTGAAATCCAGACTTGTTTGTGTGTCACACTTGTGAGTGTGTGTGTGCGTGTGTGTGTGTGTGTGTGGGTGCGTATACGCGCGTGTGTGTGTGTGTGTGTGTGTGTGTGTGTGTGTTTGTGTGTGTGTGGGTGCGTATACGCGTGTGTGTGTGTGTGTGTGTGTGTGTGTGTGTGTGTGTGTGTGTGTTTGTGTGTTAGTGCCCCCCACCCCCATGTCCCCACGCCGGCAGGACAGATTGTGGAACGAGTCACGCTGTGCTTGGAAAGGGAGATCCACAGGGGGGGCGTGACCGAGCTCTTTTCAATCGTTGCCATGAGCCTCAGCTGTTGCTAGGGACACCATCCTCCACGCCGGTTGTTCCTCAGCTCCCACCGTGGCTGTCGGGGGACGACGACGTCGTCGCGGTCAAAAAACGGAGTTCTCTCTCTCCGCCTCTCCTCCCCACACCGATAAATCTGCACGCCTCTCTTTGTTTTGGGCACTCTTTGAGGTGAGACACTGGGGGGGCGGACTGGCACGGACCCCTCGCTCACGCGATCGAAGGGGGCGGCCGATCCTCGGGCCCTCCTTTTGGTAAGATACACGCGTGTGTAATTCACTCCCGGTGTAATTCATGCAATAACACTGGATCACACAGCACTGGGCACAGCTGGAGCCGCCGCTTGAGAATAAAGGCTGCTGTCCAGAGAGAGAGAGAAAATGAAGTTGCCAGGAAAGGAGAAGGACGCCTGTATTAAATAAGCTTTGGGATCAGCTCCTGCAGCTTCCTTTAAACGCTCCGGGTCTCTGTACGACAGGATCAGCCGCCTGCCGTTTCCTTTAAACTCTCCGGCTCTCTGTACGACGGGATCACCCGCCTCAGCTTCCTTTAAACTCTCCGGCTCTCTCTGTACGACAGGATCAGCCACCTGCAGCTTCCTTTAAACTGTCCGGCTCTCTGTACGACGGGATCAGCTGTGGTCTGCCACCCCGGACCGTGTTCGGGCCGCACCCCCTCATCAGCGGCCAGGTGGGCGGGACCCACGCCCAGGTTTGTAAACGGGCTCAACGAGACGTTTGTCCAATGAAGCATTTTGTACCGAGTGAGAAATGGTGACACGCACCTGAACACGTCTCTTTGAGTGTTTCGCATCAGGTTGCCAAATAAGGATTCGGACAAAATAATGATTATGTACCAGAGCGTGATGATAGGAATCAATTTCGCAGGTCGGCACGTATCCGGGGATTTTGACTTCCCTTTTTCCTCGGTCCATTTTTCGCTGTTTGGCAATGCCAGCAGACCGGCGTGCATCACAACATATCTCTATCTCGTTAAAGACAAGCCTTCAGAATGAAGTGCTGCCCATAAATTCAGCTGAAAAGCGAAAGGGAAGAGCAGTGACCTGCTGCTTGTGACAGTGTGAGTCAGCCATAACTGCCAGTCATAACCGCTGCCATTTTGAGTGGTAAACAACCAGACTCCACACACGCGCGTCAAAACGCACGCGCACACACGCGTTCCCGCCAGAGCCGTCCGTACCTGGACGAATCCTGCCGGGGGCCCGCACGTCACAAACGCTAGAGGCTCTTTACCCTCGCCATTTATCTATTGGAGGGATCGCTTTGAACCTCCAATTTTACATACGGCTCCGACCGGCGCAATATCAAAGGCAGAGGTTCCCCGGGGTTCGTTCCCACTTAAGTCAGTTTCCTCCTCCCACAACCCGCACCACCCGACATAAAATCCAGCTCGTTCATGCAGAAAAGTCAACATCACGACGCCAATCCACTTTAGGTGATGCAACTCTCTGGTAACAGAGTCCTGACTTAAACGCACGGTATCATTTCCATAAAGACTGGCAGCCTGGCGTCGGGTCCAGAGTCTTTGAATACGCTTGATTTTCTGTAAACCCCTGCCAGGGCAAGGCTGAAAATCGGTGAATATATGATCAACGCATTGGATGAGCCTGGCCTGTGCAGTCTCTGAACAGACACAGCTTTCATACATACAGATTATCCATATTCAAAATTCCTAGACATTGATTTGTTTGTAAACGTATCTAGCGAAAGTCATGATGAGGCGCATGGGTTTAAACGGAAATATCTTGATCTCCTGGCAACTCGAGGTAAACGGCTTGGATCAATTTACAAGTTGAGTGAACTTACAAGTTGCTGTCACACGTGCAGAGACTTTCCTTGGGGATGAAAGGACTGTGGTTGTCGGTTCAGGCTGTTGCATTTCGCGGCCTCCTCCGCGTTGTGTTTTGTGCTGAGGCAAACATGTAGCGGTGCCGGTAATCAATCACTGCCGCGGGGGGTGGCACCCCGGAAAGGGCGCGCGCTGGCTGACGCTGCCAGACGCCGGCCTCAGACACAGAGCCTCCTGTTCGCCGCGTTCCCGCCGCCCCGAAAGGTTAACCGCCGCGGTGAGCCGTGCCCGACCGCCGTGAGAAAAATATTACGTTGCGCTAAAATGTGCCCTTCCTCTCCTACGCCCAACCCATCAATCTGAAAACCCCCCTCTGCTCAGATTAGAGTCGACGCCATCTATGGTACTCAAGGCTGGGCTCCTTCTTCTGCAAACCCCCTCTGCTCAGATTAGAGTCAAAGCATTCTATGGTAGCCCTGTGAAAAAAAGGAACCAGCACTCAGAATTCATCGGCCCAAGGCTCCATTACCATGCTTAGCGAGAGACTGTGAGAAATGGATACAGAAACAGCAGGAGCAGCTCTGTAGGGGGATATATATATAGAGAAATAGAGATAGAGCGAGAGAGAGAGAAAGTAAGAGAGAAGACGGTGAGAAGGAAAGAGATAGAGGAGAGAGAGAGGGAGAGAGGACTGAGAGAAGGAAAGAGAGAGTCGGAAGAGGGAGAGATGAGAGAGCGAGAAGGAAAGAGAGAGTGAGTGAGGATGGGGGGAGTGTGGACTGAGGCAGGAGAAGGAAGAGAAGGAGAAGGGAGGGGGGGGGCTTTGGGAATGGAGCCAATCCAATTACAGGCAGCAGTGGAGGCCCGGCTTCTTGGGCACTAAATTCACATTTCAGCAGTCTCTTCCCCTCTCTCCGCTCTGCTCGACTGAGCCTCGACGGGGGTTGGGGGGAGGGAGGGGGGCGTCTCCGAGCGTGTCATCCAACGGCGCGGCGTCGTCCGCGGCGGGTCCCCGGAGAGGGCTTATCGACCGGCAGCAGCGGGGAGGAGAGGGGATCACGGGGGCTCGACTCGGCCCCGGTGCCGTGGCCTTTCGCTGGCATTGTCATTCGGGACGAGGATCTGCTGCTGAAAACGCTCCCAGCCGTTCAGTGTCGAGCCACGGACTCTGAGCCACGCGCGACGGCGCGGGGCCTACGCAAAGCCTAACCCATAACTAATATTCATGGGAACATGGTCACCGTCCACATCGATTGACACCCCTGAACCTGCAAGACTGCGTGTGGCTGTGCGTGTGTGTGCGCGTGTACGCGTGTGTGTATGTGTGTGCGTGCGTGAATATGTGTGTGGGAGAGGGGGGCGTGGAAGGGTTAAAGTGCTCTGGCCCATTCAATTCAACAATGCAGAAATAATAAGAGCTTTAAATAATTAAAGTCGTTCTAATATGAGGATTACACAGCGTGGAGCTCTATTATTCCTCAGCTTGATTAGCACATATATTCAGAAATAAATAAATGACTGTGTCCCAGGTCCATCTCCGTGTTAAATGTTAAATGAAATTGCGCGCAGCACTGGTCCTGCCGAAGCAAGTATCACTGTGGGAAAGGCCTGCTCCCTACACCAGCCCTAACCGGCTCTCTCCCCACTCCCCTCTCCCTCTCTTTCGCTCTCTCTTTCCGCTCTTTGCCTCCCTCCCTCTATCCCATCATAACCAATCCTCCCTTGGGAACTCCATCAGCTCCTCTGCCCTGCTTCGACATTGGGGAGCAGCAGCTGTTGACTCCGGGAGGGGGGTGGTCGGGTGCGTTGGGGATGTTACACTGCGTTGTGAGGGGGGGGGGGGGCGGGGCACACTGGTTCTCTCTCTCTCAGCTGTGCGCGTGGGTGGCAAACAGGCCCTGCCCCTGGGGGCGAGGCCTGGGAGGCTCAGGAGCGCCGGCCCATTTCGCGTTTCCCAGCGATAACTGACGGAGTGGTCGTAAACACTGAAACGCACTCACTACACCGCGCAAATGCGGAGTGAACAACATTCGGTTTATGGCTTTTCCCGGATACACTCCTCCTTGAATACAGTCTGGATATCGTCTTCTTTATAGGCCCTTTCCTCATTCCAGCTCCATGGAAATGCATCATGATTTGATGCCAATGCCTCTTTGCCGACTGTGGGGCCGATACTGGAATATTGCGTATAATATCAATGCAGGTGCCTGGGTTCTCTCTCTCTGTGTCCTGGCTGTAGATGAAAAGGTACCTATTAAAGTTAATGGGTCGGTGACCGTTATACAGCTCCGCTGCACAGGAGCAGCCCTGTAATGACCACGGCGAACGAACCCAACACACAGTGTGATGGAATGCATTAAATATTCAGGGGAAAAAAAAAATAAAAATGAGATTTTCTATTCTCGCTCGATCCATATTTTTCAAATAATCGCCATCAATCGGGCCGGCTGAGAGGCGCTGAGACGAGTTGGCGGCAGCCTACATTAATAACGCCTCGCTGTTCCCGGCAGGAATATTAACGTTTTTGCCTTCCCTGCTCTCCGTTTTTTTTATTTCGTGACCTGAGCTTGGAAGCCGGGTCTGCGCGACGCGCGGCGAGCGAGGCTCGGTCCGGTCCCCCGACACCCGGATGGAATGCGTATCAAACCGGGGGGGAAGAGGGGTTGAGTCCCCCGCTTCATTAAGCACTCCCGCCTCGGGCCTGCAAGCGGCTCGAACCCGGCCCGCGCACATGTACGGATAAAGGCGCTCTAATCCTTTAATAAAGCCGGCCGCTTTGAATACCGTGCTCCCCTGGCTCCAGCAGCGGGGGCCGAGGAGAAGTCTGTTCCTCCGCCGTTAAATCTGAAGGCGCTAATCTCTCTGTAAACCGGGGCGGTAAACCTCACGCTGGTGAGGAAACGGTAGAGCCGAACCGCCCGTCCCTCCGGCTCCGGAGGGGACCCCGGAGGCTCGGCCGCGTTGAAGGGCCGGCGTAGGCGGGGCGTGGGGGAGCCGCTGGTCCGCTCCTCTGCCCCCGCCCTCGGCTCGCCACCCGTCCGCCCGCCCGCCATCAGACTCCATTAGTTCTGCGGCTGTGCCCCGGTGCGCTCCAATAAAACACCCCCGGCAGAGCATATGCCACACGTTTCACTGCCGCTCGTACCAAACACCCTGCTTTCCCTGAATTATTCACCAGACCAGAAAAAATTACACTTTTACTTTGCGCCTTCCAAATTAGTTATGTATTGCCTGTAACTGCTGGAAACTCCCATTCTGAAAGGCATTAATCTTTGAAGTACCCCATATTTGCTGTGCACGGACCAGAGCGAGCTTTTCGATATGCACTCACGTTACTCGGTTATCACTTAGTCATGACTGAACCACTCATCTGATTCACTTGAAAGTGCATGAAAGCAGCCCATTTGCTTCTCCGTCCTGAAGGCTCGGGTGCATTGTGGGTAGCCTGCGTAAGACAAAGGCGACCCCGACCTGAACTTACCTTCTTGAGATGGCCGCTCTTGGTGCCCACGAAAGCCACGCAGTACCCGTTGTAGACGTAAGAGGTCACGGAGGTCATTCGATCCCGGGTCTCAGTGTACAGCGTGTGGCCTGCCACCAGCTGGGATCCGCCCAGAGGCTGGTTGATGTCCAGTCCACAGAAGGAGTCATCTATGGGCACAGGCTATGAGGGAGGAAGAAGAGGGTCTGTCACTAGCCACATAGCGATGGTTACTTCTCATTCTGTCTCTGCAGAAAGAATTACTGAATTTGATTATTAAGTAGTGGATAATTCTCATCATTTTTTAATTGACATTTTTCATTTTAGTTTTTATGTAGCTAACTGGCTAGATACAATATTAGCAAGATAAGAATTTAAGTCTAAAATTTGAAATGAAAATCCACTACCTCCTTGTATGCAAATGCAGGCGGTGTTCCAGGAAGTAATTATCAGGGCCCTAAATGGCTCAGGCAGTTCTAGTCGGCCAAATAACCAGATGTCATGAAATCATGTTTGTGATTTTGTAAACTTGCAGACGCCATCTGTAAAATGTTTCCCCTGCAACAAAAGTGTATGTGTAATCTGTAACTGTGAACAATATAGATGGAAAGTTGCAGTTTGGGTGTGGCCAAAAAAAGAACCAAATGTTGCCATTCACCACAACCTAACAACAATGCTGCAAAAAGTTGCAATAACGATGTGTGCCAACCTGAGTGACAGTTTTAGTTGCACCTTCCTCTCCCTGTGCCTCGTTAATAGTGCTAATATCGCTGTGGAGAGAGAGACAGGACGAAACAGGGAGAGGGAGCACAAAGTAGCCCTTCTGGCATCTGACTGTGCCTTTAGCTCCCGGTCACACGACCTTGTGTCATCGAGGGAAGACGGCCTGACAAGATGCGTACAACGTCCGATGCTTTTTTTTAAAATTGCGAATTGCGAAGGAATGCGAGAGGGAGTGGTGATGCGTGACCCATGGTTTCACAACTGCGGAGGGCGCAGTTGCTTTGCTATAGACTAGGATTCTTTGGGCAAAATTCGGCAGAGCAGATAAAGAGTTTGGTCGTCTGAATTCAGGTTACCTCTTGACAAGTTGCTCGACGGTGGCCTCAAAGTGTCATGTACTGTACTGTCAAGAGTCAGAGAGAAAGCGAGGCTCGGCTTTGCGGCCCTCTGCAAGCTCTGAGGACAGATCTGTAGAAACTGTCTGCCAAGCGGGAGGATTACCGTTAACATCCAGCCGTGCGCGAAGAGCTCGAAGCAACATACTTCTACTTTTTTTTTTTTACGAGGGAAAAAAAAAAAGCAATAAAGTGAAGGGGTATAAATGTTTCAGTTTGAATAAGCTACTCCATGGTATTTCCGTTTATTTTTATTTCCCAAAATAACATGGGTATCTTAGCAGAGATCAGCTCAGAATCCTCCTCTATGTAGCTGTAACTAAAATGCAGTATATTCAGCTGTGTCCACGGCCACAAAAAAACACCAATGACAATGTGTTTTTAAAAAGCATGATCATTAGCGGGACCGGGGACTATGTAAACATTAAAATGCTGATTCTAGTCACACTAATTGTGTGTGTGGGTGCGTGTGTGTGTGTGTGTGTGCGCGCATGTGTTTGTTTAACATGAATGACACGATTTAAAAAATACAAAGAACCATATCTCTTGAATAAAATAAATTTAAAAAATTATATATTCAAAATAATATGTAATAATATGACATATAAGACAGCATAAATGCATTATCTCCAGACAAATTTAAATACAGTTTAATTTAAATGATCTATGCATATTGCTACTTTAGAGACTATCCACTATGCTGAATGTGTGATGTCTGCATGCTGCCAGCTACTTATGCTAACTGCACACTTCTGGTATCTAGTTACAATTACAGAAATACATAAATACATGACATTGTAAGCCATATGAAACAACCCCACTGCAATCACTAGTTGCACTGGTCTTTAAACCACAGAATATATTTATCTAATTAGTTAGAGTGCTATCACATTTTCCCTCGCTATTGTATCTTCTTGTGTCTGTTGCTTCTCCTCCCCAATAATATCAACCCCCAATATAAGTATAGAAGGCCTGACCACATAACATATGGTACACGTTAACCCAATCTTGGGGACACTACTGAGCTCTTTGTTTCTAGTGAATATGACGTGTTCACAAACAGGGGTCGTGAGGACAAAAGGCCTTGAACTCCGTAGTTGTGGTGGTTGTCGTTTCCCCCAAAAATAGCTTGAACTCACTATGCAATAAATGAAACAATACTTCAAGCAACTTGAGTAACCACCAGTGGTCTGAATGTTTAAATAACACATACGGACCCAATGACTGCTCTTAGGCTAAAAAGAGAATAGCTAACGAGCCATCTCAAACAATTCGCTATTGACTGCATTTAGATTTATTACTAAAAAGATCACAAGGCACTGCAGCGCAGCATAGATTGCATAAAGGGCCCCGTGGCAAACCACCCAAATCCTATTCAGTCTGGTACTTTTCAGCCTTTTTAACAACGTCTGAGTTACTGTCCAATGGCATCATAACAACCAAGTTGTGGCTTCAATTGCAAGCCTACAGAGAATGAGGAAACACTGAAATTTAATCATAGCGCTATTACGAGGCCAGATGTTGGGAAATGTGCTTTAGCTTTTCCTTATCATTAATTCTCATGCTAATGGTTACAGCCATCTTGCATTCTACTACTCCAAAAAACATAACAAATAAAAAACGAGCATTCATTTAAAAAAAAAAAAACATTGTGCAAAATTCAAACTGCACTGAAAAAGGTAATTAAAGAAAAAACTATATTACAGTTTATTACATGTTAAACTCCAAGGCAACACATGAACTGCACACAAAAAAAAACTTGATTTCAGGAATGGATAAGAAAGGGTGCAAAGAAAGAAAAAAAGTTTGCCCTGCCTAGCGGTAATGACAAATGCACAAGTGCGCCGTGTCATTTGGAGAAGTGAAAAGTCCGCACCTCAGGTTTAGGCCTGCAGGTTAAACACAGGCCAGAAACAGTCAACAAGTTGAGCCTGATTTACTGCCAGAGAGAGAGAGCTACCTGCCAGGCTGCAGTAATATCCACTGCAGCCATCTTCCCTGCAATAAACCTCTTTTATTAGCCCGTCAAACTCAAAATCAGCTTCATTTTTAAAAGATATATGTGCACTTCCAGGCTCACCTTTGCATCTTGAGGCATTTGCCCCTGACAAGAAACATCTCTATTACCTTCCTTTCTTAATATCATGTTTAGTATGTTTACTGTTTGAAATCAGTTAAAAAGTCAGCCTATAACCCTTTGATTAAAAAAAACGAAAAAACAAAGCCAGAGAAAGTGTTTTGTTTAGATGTCGAAAACTGGGTAGGCTCCTTGCCTCCAACCAAATACAGGGTTGTCCTGAGGCTTCAACGCTGGCCCTTTTAAGAGAGCGCTTACAATTAAAGTTAAATTTCAGTGTGATATGTACGCTAAATGATGACAGTGAGGCCATTTTTATTTTTTCTTCCCTCAAGAATGATTCCCCCGCTGAGAGTCTGATTAACTAGTCGCACTGCGTTTCGGACCCCCCCCACCCCCCTCCCTTCCTGCTGGAGAGGAGGCTTTGTGAGTACCATTACACGGCACAAACACGGACAACAGTCCAGCTCCGTCCTCTGGGACAAGAACGCAATCTATAAAGGATCTTTTACGGTTCAGCGCACACCACCTTTGTTCTGGGGGGGGGGGGGGGGCTATTGCCGGAGATGACCACCACGTGCGTACCTGAAGACGCTCAGCGCTGTGGGGGAACGCAGGAGGGCCGGGTTACTCTACTCAGCATGTGCATCTCCGACACGCCAGCTCGTCTGCGCTCATGGGCCAAGGAAAGAGTCAGAACGGAATGCTTTCTTTCTGGATGCTTCTTCCAGACCAAAGGCATTAATTAAGACAGCCCAAACAAAAAACCCGGACCCACCGTCCCACGCAACGCATTTTTCGCGCTTTAGGGCTTGGAACATTGACGGGGGAGCGGGGGAGGGGATTCACCCGGCAGTCGACATGACCCAAAAATAATTAAGATCTCCAAAATCGTGATGCTGTTTTTAAAAGAAGGAAGAAAAAATTGACATTGTCTTTGAGCAACACCCTCTGTGGTGTTTATCTACCACATTTTGGCATTGGATTCAAGAGTATTTTTGTTTTGTGCTTAAAGGGATAGTTCACTTTCTGGAGTTTATTATTTCAGATTAAGTGTAGGTTTTCGCCCTGACAGTGTTTGTGTGCAATATTTTAGATATTTACAGAAGTTTCTGACAACTTGCTCAAATTATCCCTTTAAGGCAAAAAAGTTTTTGGCAGGATTTTTTTATTTCTTTTACACAAAATAATTTCCGGCTCCAAAAGTCTCAAATTGTAAAAGATCCTTCTATGTAGTGGAACCATGTCTGCGAATGAGCGGCAGCCGGGAGTTATCGGTGGTTTACGGAAAGTGTCATGACCTTATTCCATAATCCTAAATAATCCTATATGGATAATCCATCAAATCCTAATGATTAGGGAAAAATGTTGACAAGTGATAATCATGCAGAGATGTATCTAAATTCACAGGGCGTGGGCCATACACGCTTCCCTTACAAGCCCATACACAAAGGACACTTTGTGAAGCACCATCATATTGTAGGAAATGCAGTATCATTGGTGGTACTAGTCGCTGGAGAAGTCAGTCCTTAGTGGGAGACGAGGTGGTTTCTCTGGTGAAAATCTAAGGGCTTCTGTTCATTCCCAGTGCGGAACACGCCTCCGGATCATTACTTCTCCCAGTGAGAGGCCGAGCGCTAATGAAACCAAATGGAGCCGGCTCTCGATAACGTCTCTCTCCATCTGACAATCACCCCTGACATCCCGCTAATGGTGAATTTACTGATGTTAATAAAGGGGGTCAATAGAGCACCCTGGAGGGATTAGCACCAAGGCAGGCCTGTGGTTCTGATCTTGGGAGGGCATATCATTAAAAACAACCCCCCCCCCCTTGCACACACACTCTCGCTCACACACACACACACACACACACACACACGCACACTCATTCACACACATGTGCGAGTACACTCCAAAGCAATCACCAACACGCACACTCTACTAGCAATTAGTGTTCATAATTCTCTCTTATTTCATATTAGCAATTAAAGAACAAAGACACAAAGGACCGCTGCCTCGTGAGACAGAATTAAAGCACAGAAACATAACTGCGCCTGACAAGATGCTGGAGATGTGTGGCCTTGCAAGAAAGAGCGGGAATCTGTGGGAGAACACGGTGCTGCGCCCCAGCACATGGCCAGGAGCATGTGTGCTCACTCGCTCTCCGAGTGGGGAACCTTGTTTATTTGGATTGCTCTGGAGAAAGATATTATCGCCTTGATGGCTGCCAAGAAAAATACACCCCTCCTTAATTTGCAAACATCTTTTCACTCGGTTAGACTTAATGTGAATGTGTTCCTCATTGCAACCACTGGTCAATTATACATAATCACGTATAGCGTGAGATTTGATATCAGATTTTATCATTGTACTGTGCTATTTTAAACACACACACACACACACACAGGCACATGCACACACAGAGCACCTGTGTTTATTATGATGAATTAGTTCACCATAGCTCTTGTCTGTGTTGAGGTCATTCACTAAGCGTTTATTTACTTTTCTTTGACACTGAACAGTGAAAATCTTGTAAGTGTTAATAGGTGAGAATAAATGACTGGGAGTCAGTTAAAACTACAAACAAGATCCTAATCATGACCTCAGTGTGCAAGAAAGGAAATAAGTAGTTTATTAAAGGTTGTGTCTGTGTATGTTGTATGTGTATGTTTCTTTGGTTGTTTCAAGACACAGTCAATTTGTTTGTATACATGAATTTCACTACATTATAGTGAAATACATTATATTCCACATTATAGATACCACACACGCGCTCTAACACACATGCACACGCAGTATACATTATAGAGGCCTGTTGCCTGGATTTAAGTGCATATTGCATTCTTAAAGTGTTGAATGGTGTCTCTGTTTATGTACTGTTGGTTTATATCCTCCCTGTCAGAAGAGTTGGCTGCTTGTACTATTTTAAGGGCTGAATGAAGGCCAGATGTTCATGGTGTGAAATAGTTTTGTGCCAGTTCATTCAGAGAGCATTTATGTCAGTCTGTGTACAGGCTTCCTACACAACCACAACTGTAAAGTTCTGCAGTGTCTAAAGTAGGCTTGTCACAGTCTTACTAATTCCCTCTAAGACACAGCTGATACCAGTATTACCGGGACCAAACTTGCCTTTAAACTTATAATCAACCTGTTTTTATTCATTTCCCTTGATTGACAAGTGTGCCAATGATCAGAATAATCCATTGGCAGGTAAATGCACAGCGTCTTCATCATGTCCGGGAGATTAAACTTATTTAATTTATAAATCAGTTATAATTACTAAGTACCTTTAATGAAAAGATTACACACCACTCCGTTAACTACCGTGCTAGTTTTTAGCACAACCTGCAATAAAGCTTATCTTTAACAAAACTCTGTGCTTCAAGATCGTTTAAATGACAAAATCTGCGCATTGCTGATCTTTGCCATAAATATTCTCAGAGTGTGAGTACGGAGAATGAAGAGCAGGCTACATATATCCACAATTTTAAATAATATTGATAAAATGTGCACAATTTTGCAATGCAAATAACAATCATTTTATTACTCGCCTGATAGCCTAATTGAGAAGAACTGGTTATATCTGATAGTATTGAATATTATGTAAATATAATATAATGTGCTTATATTCATTTAATAACATCAACAAAGCTTTGCAGATGCACTTTTATTTATTGATTTACTTAAATTTTTTTACTTTTATTTTAAAATTGTACGTAATTGCAAAATACCGATATTGACAGTGTGTAACTTTGTGCACTGTCTGCCACCGAACACCGCAACAAGCAAAGTGCATAAAACCAACCTTTTCCTGAGTTATAAATGCCATTTTAGAAATAAAATGGTGATTATTTTCAGGACAAAACTGTCTCGTGCAACTATAAAAAACATTTGGCCAGTTTATACTCTGAGACACAAACGTTTATATAGATTTGGTTTGAATGTACACTAGTGCTACTAGTAACACCAGTTACTGGGTAGTATTATCTACATTACATTACATTATAGGCATTTAGCAGACGCTCTTATCCAGAGCGACTTACACATCTTTTTCTTTTCTTTTTTTTTTAGCATTTATTACATATTATCCATTTATACAGCTGGATATATACTGAAGTGATTCAGGTTAAGTACCTTGCTCAAGGGTACAACGGCAGTGTCCTACCTGGGAATCGAACCTGCAACCTTTCGGTTACAAGCCCAGTTCCTTAACCATTACACTACACTGCCGCCTCTACAAAATGTATACGTTAGCATTTTTATACTTTTAGCTATACTGTATCAGCACACTGACATTGTTAAGACTTTTAAGAAAGTAAATGACTAAGAGCTTGTGCATTTGAAAGAAGAGACACATGTTGCTGAAAAATAATCATGTACAACTTTCCATAACCTTCCATGATGACTATGCCCTGAACCCTGTTATTGTCTTGAGTGAACCAATTTAGCTACACTCCTGTGTTGCAGTAGTGTTTTTAAGTGGTCTTGTAAACCTTGGTTGTAGTGGTATTGCCTTGCGCACACATTAAGTAAATTATACTTGCAATTTGGTGGCTTAATATGTGGACAGCTTAAAGTGAACTGAGGCAAGGATTCAATCAGCAATCGACATTAGACTAATATAAATGCAAGTGTCTATTTAGTTTCAAAGACCATAGTGTGTAGTAATGGCATTCTAGAATACTTTTTACAGAAACTGCATTATAACCAGCCGAAAGGGGACAAAATAAGTAAGTACACTTTAAAAGCTGTGGACTTATGAATGGTAAAACCTAACACTGATGATTTTTTAAGTAAAACCTCAGGACATGTTGATTGAATCCAGGTCTGAGCCTGATCCAGTGGTTCAGTGCTGGCCCTGCTGGTTTTGTAGCAGTGTAGATGGAGCAGACTACACCCTTACCGCTTTGGTGCACTGCACGTCCTTCCCCAGCAGCCAGTTGAGCTCCAGGTTGCCCTCTCCCTGGTAGCAGGACTGCAAGCGCTCCTTGATGCGGGCGTTGATGTCACGGATGGTAAAGATGCAGAGGGCCGAGTCATCTGGGGGGCGGTGGTACTGCTTCTGGCCTTTGGAGAAGACAGCGAAGAGCACGTCGTCCTGGGCGCTGATGTTCAGTGAGGCAGCCAGCACGCGGCCAGGCTTGGACAGGTAGGCGGCCTGCAGCAGGCGGTACTCCATGCCGTTGCGCACGCAGCCCACCGGGAGTGACACGTACGAGTGGAACTTGTGGTCGTCCTTGCAGAGACGCACGATCCGGGAGGTGTAGAACAGGTCGCTGGGGGAGCCGCCCGACGACATGCTGTTCTCGGGCGTCTCGGGCTGCACCGTCAAGAAGTAGACGAAGCCCCCGCTGGCGAAGCCGTAGACGTAGTAGATGTCGAAGTGGGAGACCAGGGCCAGCGTGTCCGAGGGGATCTTTATGAGGGAGGAGACGAAGTCGGTGTGCATCTCGTAGTCCAGCATGGCCGAGGACTCAGGGTCGCGGGGCAGCTTACGGCTGGAGATGGTGGGGAAGTAGTCCTGCTTGCCGTCTACCGCCGTGCCGATGAAGAGCGTGCCATCCTGGCCCTGCGAGGGCACGATCACCCCGTACATGGTGCCCGTCTGGTTGACGCTGGAAAGGTAGTGCTCCTTCTTGTGCGACGGCTCCACCAGAATAAAGAGGTCGTCGAGCCGCAGCAGCTTGCACACGCCCTGGTACAGGCTCCCGCAGGCCAGCAGCCGGTTCTGAGAGTAGTCGATGAGCAGCAGCTTGTTGACGTTGTTGGTGGACACCAGGGGCTCTGAGCAGGGCTGCACGATCAGCGGAGGGTAGCAGGCCTTGTTGTCATCCTCGGGGCCCGTGTCGTGGGACACCAGCAGTGTCAGGTTTCCGGAGAGCTTGTAGACCCGGTTGACGGCGCCGATGTACAGAGCCCCCGTGGTCCGGTGGACGGTGAGGTGGTTGAAGGCCCACTCCCGACGTTCCGGGTGGAAGCTAGTGAAGGTTTGGCCACTACCCGTCAGGGGAGAGAGGAGTGCCAGGGCAAAGAACCACCACTGCAGGCTCCACCCTGCACTGCCGCTGGGGCTGAAGGAAACAGTCCCCCGTGGCTCCCGGCTGGCCCTCTACGCCTCGAGGGGCCCGCATGGTGATTACAAGCAAAGCAAGAGTTCAGAGAATTTTCAGGATTGGGAGGGGAGGCGGGGGGGTGGTAGGGGGGTGAAATGTTTTTGCCGTTTTCTCAAAGGCTATTTATCTTCGTGGTGTGTGCCTTCGCCAAGGCCTTCACATGTTTCTGAAAGAGAAAGAGAGACAAAGAAAACAAGACCCGAGTCAGCCATCATTGACTCACACACTGTGCGAGGAAAGCAGAGGAAAAAAACATTTCATTCAATGAACTCATTCCCGCTATTCCGACAGCGAGTCGGCGAGACACAGGAGAACAGAGATGGATGCTGATGAGGACAATTGCAGGAAACGTTAAGCGCGTGTGCATCCACAGATTCCAAAGGAGCTGCTGGACAGAACAGAACAATGCAGGAAAGCGAGGCTCGGAAATTAGTCCGACCTGACTCATGTGGATTCACAGCTCGGTGACGGGACAACAGTGGTTTCTGAAAACTGCCCAGAAGTTCTCTGTACATTAACACAAATCTATCCTGGAAAGCACTGCAATGAGTCACATTATTTCCTGTCGAACTAGAGCAAGCAGGTGTCTAAACACAGGATGGAGAGAAAAGACATTTAAGAAGCCAACAGCTGATGATTGATGTAGCCGTTTATCTTGACTTTAAATCGATGGATAATGTTGCTAAAACTGAATGAAGAAAACCAGCTAAAATTATGCTAAAGAAGGTAAAGAGGCAGAAAGGCTGACGTGAAACAGAAAAGAGGCACTGACATTTAGGCGGAAAAAGATTCATGGGAGAAGCGTTTAGTTGCTAGGGATAGCAAATATGAACAGGAAAAAATCCGGGATTGGATTCCCTCTACCTTCCTGTTTAAGAAACCTCGGTGACACCGTCTATCGCTGATGTCATTCTCTCTACCCCCGCTCTCCAACTGCCACCCGCCACCTTCCCCTCTCTTCCTCATTGTCCTTCCCTATCTATCTGCTAAAACATACATCAAGGAAAGTGCGCAATTTATGTAACTGCACCTCGCGGAGGCTGCATGGATCTCTCTCCCCATGCCATAAATCAAGAGGGGGCTTTTGTGGAGTTTATCCCCCAGAGTTAATTATACCCAACCACTGGTAGGGAGGCCTGGATCTTATTACTGGAACAAAGTGAGAACAAATTGGGACCCGGCTACTCGTACCAGACCTTTTACTCCTGCTCTTTCAGGGGGCTGTTTAACTGGCACTGAATCTATTAATTATGCTTTCCAGTTTTACTATTCTGCCCCCCCCGCCCCCCCCCCCCCCCCCCCCCCCCCCCGCCCCCCCTTCCCCCCCACCAACGCGATCAAATCCGAAGGGAATTAATCATTTGCAGCAGAGCAATCATTCCTAAATGAATCGGGGGGCCACCATCAGGGATGCAGTTCCCTCTGTCAGACCGCATCAGGTCTTCCTTTCTTTACATTTTAATTTTATCTGCATATATTATGTAGATTTCTTTTCCCCGGGACCAAACAATGTGCAGGGCTAACAAGTGCAGATAACGACGGAAGCGCTTCCAAAATCAAACATGATTAGGTCACGCGATCCGACGAGGGTAATTACCCGAGGAGTGGGAGGAAGTATATTTAAGAAAAGAAAGGGGCAGAGCAAGTCAAGAACGGCCAACACATCATTATGCTGCGGATTTGCATTTGGGCAAAGGATGGGGCTGTGGGGGAGGTCAACAAATCAAAAGGTAGAAAGGCTGTGTATATTTACAGTCAGCTCTTGATTGCCCATAAGTCAGGAGAAGGCTGGGGCCCGTGGCGGTTCTCTCACACAAGAGCTGCGCTCTAACTACTATAAAGAGGGCCCAAATCTCGGCTCGCTGCACCTGCCGCTCGTAACATCCCCGCCCGGTTCAGCTTTTTTGTTCACAGCGTATTTATCGTCCCTGGGCCCGTTCCACACGTTTTGAGCAAACGGCCAATCCCCAGCGACACTTTGTCTGTGCTTAGTAAAGAGTGGTGCGGGGGTATCGATTGGGCACGGGTAGTTTCCTGTGTGTCGCCATTGTGCCCCCAGAAGCTGGTGGGTTTTCCTGGGGGGGGGATGAGCACCGCCTGGTGTGCTGCATTAGCGTGGCCTTAGAAAGGGTCATAAACCACGGGCCTGCTCGCCAGCCCGCTACACCCCGTCTTTGTTTGCTTTCGCACGCGCTGGGGGTCCGCGGCAGAGCTCTCCGGACGTGCGAGGCTCCTGCTGAGCCGCCTCTTTTCTCTCCGCCTTTCACCCCGTACGGTTTTGTCTTTATCGCTCTACACCTCCCTGCTCTCCTCCTGGTACTGTACTCCTCTGGCTCTCTCTTTCACTTTTTCTGTCGTCTTCCGGAGGCAGCTGCACCATAGGCAGGGAGGGGGACACTGTTGTAAATAAGCCAGCCTTCAAAGGTTAGCGGTATGGCTTTTGGGTATAGAAGCAATGTTTTTTCTCTTTCTTTTTTTTTTTTTTGCATTCGCAACACTTGGCAACAACGTCTTCCTTCATTAGGCAGTCAGCATGGGACTAGAATGGAAGGTCAAATCCCGATGGAGCAACCATACACATTTTCAAAGCAAAATTATTTGCTCTGATTCAGCATTTTAAATCATGCCAAGAGTCACCAAAACACCTTACTGCAACAATTTGGGGAAAATATTTTCCAAGAGATATAGGCAGCTGTTTTCCTTATGGAGAAGAAAGACAACCGAAGGGTTTTGCACCCATCCGCAGGGACAGCTTTATTTACACCAGCAGAGAACAAACATCCAAAGGCTATGCCTGACTCTGTACCTCATGCTGGGGCCGGCTGTGTAATATTGCCTTTGTGTCCAGCGATTATAGCCCTCCTTTTCTTAACCAGTTCTGTTCGTGACACAAATATAACTTGCTTTTGTTTCAGTGATTTGATGGCAAGTTGAGTGTTGCTGTAATGACAATAAAATACAGGAAACTATTTGTTTGCACTCTGATGCAGTCAGATGACAACATATGTCTCATCACATGGCAAAAGATTATTGTGATTATTATTATTAGTCTATTTCTGTAGGAATTAAGATTTTCTGATAACTTTCAATATTAAATGTCAAGTCAACTCTTACCATAGCCTCCTACTTGTAAATTACCAAGTAACTAGTTGTCTAGAGAATAAAATGTTGTGTAATTCAATGATGAAACCACTGGTGTTGTTCCCATGGACTTTCCCTGTCTCCGGATAAGAGGCATGTGAGCTCTATCCAGTTGTGTCCCAGACATCATCCTCATTGCGAAAAAAACCCAAGATGACACATAGCTGACATTCTGGCAACACTACAGCGATGCTCTAAGTACGTTACTCATTGACTGAGAGCACGCCAAACCATGCTGATACAGCATAGGGCACACAGCCAGTGTGCGAGCAGGCCTTCAGAAAGCCCTTGGTTATGATGTACAGGGTCTGAGAGATAACAAAGTCACTGGACAGTGAATTCATTCTCCATCCACTCCTTTATCCCTTTCCCTCACCCCCCCCCCCCCCCCCCCACGTTAAACTAACCATGGTGCCAATATGCAGGGTCTGCTGCGCAACCAATCAGCTGGACAATGTATTCATGTCCGGACATGTGATGCTCTGATGAACTATAAAAGAATCAAGAGTACGGGGGGGGGGAACTTCAGCATGACTCCATTACTGACTGGACTGAGCAGGTTTTAAAAAGCTTTTCTTTCATAATGGCCACTCTATGGTTTGTGCTCTTTGAGAACTCAGAAACCAAACAAGTACCGGCTGCCCGCATTCTCCACCCATGTGCACAGTAGCCCCAAGTGCCAGCGATGCCTATGGCCCGCAATGGCTAGCACAGGTGGCTGGCAGGGGCAGCTGGATAAATTGTGGGGGCTAATCTCTGTTAGCGAGTCCTTTCCCCATTTAAGGGGGGGGGGGGGGGGGCACAGAAACCATGGAATGGGCCCTTTTGATGCTGGAACAATAGAACCCCCAAGGGTTCCTGGAAAAGCCTTATAAAAGCCTAAAACCTGAGCTGCCTTATGCACATTCTGAGGGCTGAAGAGGGTTCCGGAAACACATTTTTTCCTTGAGAGTGTGCTTCTGGATCTGCATCTTTTCCCGCAGAGCATATTTTTGTTTGATCTCTTAAATTAATATTTACAGCCATTGTATTCCAGGAGATAAAGAATATAAACCACAATCCAGTTATGCCGTTAAATCTCATTAATTGCCGTTATACCAGATTTAAATAAATAAATAAATAAACGGACACACTGGAATTTCATGCCTTGGATTAATGTGCTATTTTCCTACCAGATTAATCTGAAGCATGTAATTTAAATGGTTAAATAAAAGCCAGATATGTCAACTCGAGGTAGCAAAGGTTCATGGACGGCAAAACTCAAAAACCAAATAATTGCCGTTGTAGACACGTCAATAAGAGGATTACAGAACACATTTTTATAAAGGTTTGGCCGAGCGATCGTTCAGACAGACTAGTCCTTTCCTCATTGTTATTATTATTTTCAAGTTAAAAATAGAAGGAATAATCTGCCCTAAAGACAGTATAAAAAACGATTAGCAGAAGGGGTTAGTCAATTAGTCTTTATTCCTCAACTGACATTCACAGTGGAGATAATGAAAGGCTTTCCGCATCTCGTGTCGTAGTGTAGTGATATTTATAATGTCCTTTGTCTCTGCGTGAGCGCCAGCTCCGGCAGTAATGGCACACTCTTTAGAGCCAGCCCTGTCTGTCTCCAGCAGACAACACATGCACTTCGCTACAGCAAAATGACATGTTAGGAACAGAGTCATTACTTCACTCTCCCGTTTATAATTTATCTTATTTTATTTTTTGCATCGCTAATAGCTAAATATCACCTTAGAAAAAGGAATACTTTACCTTCCCATTATCTTTAAGTATGAATATCCAAATTGGCTATACAGGAAAAAGTCCACCAATATTTTGAAATTTTCTTGTGAGACATAAATGTCCTTTTCTCGCTCTCTCTCTCTCTCTCTCTCAAAAACATACAGTCTACATTTTCTTTTTCTTTTTCTGCTGAAGGCCCAATTTCCGGATTCCAATGTGTTATAAATATCTGGTAAATTTCAGTGTTATAAATATCTGGTAAATTTCAGTTTTTATAATAACTCTGGATGCTTTAAAATAAGTATAAGCTAAATGCTAAATTTCATTTGCCATAATATATAAACCCACAAATGGCACCTTATTATTGTGAATTGGGACATTTCCTAGTTTCAGCAAATTTCAGTAAAAAGGCCCATACAGCCTGAGTTCTGGTCATTACGGGTATGCAGCTCTATGCAGCCTTATGGTTTTAGTCTCACACTGCTGGTCCATTCTATGAGAGAAATGTCACCATCACTGTCAATCAAAATGTTCCTTAACCATTGCATCAGCATCCAAACCATGATTACTCTTTTCCCATGGGATATGACTGAGTCTGGGTTACAACGTGTAGGCTTACACATTATACGTTAAGCCACAGCAAGGTGATGCTTACGTGCGCTGGCGAGACTGACAGTGTGCTTCAATCTGCAGGCATATTTAGGCCCGTAATGCCAGTTTCCCGTAACGGAACACAATTGTAGAACAAGGATATTCCCCAATGACACATATCAAAGTCTATTAAATCCCTTACACGTAGCAATCTGCCGCAAAAATGCATGTCAAAACAACTTAAAAATAAACAGACGCTGGCGCTTGCTGTTATCCTCCGCCGTAATCATGGGCGTGTATATATAATCTGTCCCCTTAGCCCAAGACCTGCTGAGACACCCTGCCCACTCAACACATTTATCTCTCTTCAAATAAGTTATTAAGTAGCATTGTGCATTGCTGTCGTTTCACTCGAGTGCTATCCACAGAGAGAGATTACAGAATTATTGTTATCCCAGTTCTTTCTTCTCCCCCCCCCCAACCCACCCCCGGCTCATGCCGTCCACACAACCCCCGGTTTTATTGGTGAGGCTCGCTCTCAGAGTCAATATGGCGACTAGACTGTCACAGCCAAGCTGCTAGTCTTTCCTCACTGCGGCTGTCAATTGCTAACCAGAATTCTATTTGCGATATTTGCATAAATCTGACTGGGGAGACAGCAGGAGAGGAGGAAAAAAGAGGTTCTGTGACAACAAAGGGGAATAAATACAGGAGGTGTCAGTCAAGGCCACAGAATCAGATGTACGTTTTCAATTTTGCAGATGCGAAGGCCAGGTTAGCCCGTTTAAAAAGCCATGTGATTGACATTTTACAGGCTCTATCAGCCGGAGACTATATTTACCAACCCCCGGTGCATGTTTTCAAAGAAGCTTTATCACTTCATTTTGAAAATGGAAACATTCACTTTGAGTTAAACTCATCATGCAGCATGACTGAAATGATGAGGAATGTTAGGGTCTAACTGACACTCATCTTGAGTATTTTGTGCTATTGCTTGGTGTTTGCATAGAAAACAGAAATATTAGAAATACTGGTAAACAATATTTTGAGAATTAATAAACCTCCATGCCAGAAACCATTTCTTTCATTATGGTTTCCTGTCAAATTTAACTTTTAAAAAAGCTGAGTATCATGAAAACAAAGGTCCATCTTGTTTTCCCAATGAATAAAATATTTCTAATATTTTCATCTGTACTTTAAAGGATACGTTTGACATTTTTCAACCTGGACCTTATAAAGAGGTTTCCCATCATTTATAATTGTACATAGCACAACATGATTGCTTTATTATCGAGAGATCTTTTAACCGCAGTGGGTTTCAATGGAGTTCAATGGGGCAAGTAGGCCTTCAGAAACCACTATAAATCTCCTTTCAGAAAACGGTAAACTCACAGTATACTCACACGTCTCAGGGTAGTTTATGTTTATTCAGAACGTGTGAAAAACAGTAATATCACATTTCATTTGGAACTTTTGTAATTGCCACATTACCTCCCAACCATTGGTAAACTATATATGCAGCAGCCCCATAGAGAAGACAAACTCAGCGTTGTCAGTTAACTTCTCTTGTATTCCGGCGTGGATGTAGCCAAGAGAACAGATTTGCAGAAGTGCAGAATTAATTCAATAAAACCTGATAGAAGGCATGGTTTGCAACCCATTTTCGTTAGAACAAAGAAATACATGTCCGAGTATACGGTGAGATTCACGTTTTCGAAAAGGAGGTTTATCATGGTTTTTGAAGGCCTAACTACTAGCCGCATTGAACCCAATTGAAATCCACCGAGAACCTGCGGTTAAAAGGGAAATTTCACGAGAATAATGCTATCAGTGAGGTTGTGCTATGCACAATTATAAATCATGGGAAACAACTTTTCAATAAGGTCCAGGTTGAAAAACGTTTATCCTTAAAAATTGGCATTACAGTAAGGTACAAAACTGTATTGTCAAGATCATTTCAGAGAATATTTAGGTAGATTAGCAAAAGATAATTAATTACTGTTAAATACTAAATCTTAAAAACTCAAACCTGTGTGCCTTGCACTGCTCTACGCAAAAGCTCTACCAAAATGACTGCTGATATTTTACAAGACAGAATATTAATTTTGATCTCAAAAAATAAATAAATCTATTAAAGTCAAGTTTAATTGGTGAATTTCTTTATTAGGTAGCCTACACCTCCAACGCTTCATAATTCGTTATAGGTGTACTGCAAATGGCTTCCAGCCAAACCTCCTTTATTTTATACAGCATTTTTTCCACACGCATAAACTAAATCCCATTTATCGGAAAGCCAATAAATTGACTATTACCCATCATTTTTATTCATGCTGGGAAATAGCCAGTTTGGAACATCAGTAAAAAACAAACATGCAGACACAGCAGTGTGATTTGTGTAGGGGTGTGAACAGGATTTCGGTATAGTTAGTCATATCACGGAAGGACACCTGGAGCCTCGACGGTTGACGGTTGACGGTTTGTCGATTCGCCCCCGAGGTATTTTAATCCCACACTGTCCAGTGAATCAGAATAAGCTTCAGATATCAGTGTACAGCTGGGCCATACAGCTGGGCCGTCCACCATCGACCAGCCTGTCACTCTAAGGTACGAGATGCCGCATGGCTTCATGGGTCAAACCACATGTTCCTCAAACCATGGGGCTCTCCTTAGGAATAATGACACAGCCTATCTGATGATATTGTGTTACGTAACCGCTGGAGTGGCTAATGCTAGCCAGGGAGAGGCAGAGGGCGATGGTGAGATACACTGCGCGTGTCTGGGCGTGTGAGACAGCACCACAGAGTCGAATGTGAGAGGCTGCCCCCTCTCTCGTTTCCAGTGTGAACAAATCCTTCCTCAGGGAAGGGGCCATCTGAGTTCAACAGTCCCCGCAGCCAATCGGCTTCTGACTTCCTTTTCCTCTGACCAATGACCAATCGCGCGCCCGCAAGCCAAACCAGACCTTTTGTGAGATAATTAGCCCAAATCCAGTAGAGTGACAAAAACAGGCTGCCTGTAGAAATATTTGCTTAATGTGTGCTTACTCAGGCGTTCCAACGGAACCGAATGGTAAGAGATGCACCGTGGCCTTCGCCAAGCAGTAGGTCACCAGTTTGGTGGTCGAGTATCACAGCCCGTATATCCCTAACTTTAACTTTATCTTATGGTAAATGGCCTGGAAGTGAAGGGTAAAGGGATGGGGGGGGGGGGGGGGGGAGTACGGGGAGCCAGTCTTTCATTTCTCCAGCTGGGCAACAACAACCCCTCCAAAGATTTGGCATCTGCAAATACACAATTATCTGGAGCAGAATTACACAGGCTGGCTCACAGAGTTGGGAGGAGGAGGGAGAAGGGGGGAGAGGGAGAGAGAAAGAGAAAGAGGAAATGACAGTGACCACATAAAGACAGAAAATCTAAATCTAAATATGTTTGCGTTGCATTTATTCCTCCCACCCCCTCGGTAACACACACACACACACACACACACATACACAAGACTTACTGCCAAATATCGCTAAAGTGAGCTGATGAAAAATTCAAGCCTCAAATCCAATATCTTTTACCTAAGTGTTTTAGGGACATTAAACTGTGCCAGTTGAAGTAATCCCCTCAATTTTACAGCCGGGTGTTTTCAAATACCGCCAGGCTGATATGATCCAGCCCTCTAATCATGGACGTGCTGAACACGCGGCCGCTCGGTGGTAACGGCGAGCTGGCAAGCGGCTCGACAGGGCGGCGGCTCGCCACTGAGCTCACCGTCGATCCGCACGCACACGCTCACGCCACACCGGGTATCGGCGGTTTACAGCCATAGACACTCCAGGCCTTCAGTCTCGCACCTTCCCTCCCACCACATGGAGAGGCGGAGAGCAGAGGCGTCGACGACGCCCACCCCCCCACGCACCCACCCCCCCACGCACCCACCCCCCAGCTCTCCCGCTGGGCCGGCCGCGGCTCGCTCATCATGCAAAAATCAATTAGATGCCAATCCAATTAATGCGGCCTGCTCGCGGTGCGGCCGCTGCTGCGTAGCGCGCTCCTGTAAATAGAGCTGACAGGCTGCAGCATCAGCAGCGCAACGCCACAGACCGCCACGGCTCCCGCGACCTTCAGGAGGGGGCGGCAAGGCTGCGAGGCTGCAGCGCTGCCGTTTTTTTTTTTAAAGCAGTGAGGCACGCAGCGAGGGAGGAAAGCGGGGACTGAGGTTTGGGGTTTTGGGCTAAGCTGGAATTTCTGTTGGAATTCTACCAGCAATTAGGCTACATGCTTTGTGAGGACCGGCACTGTGTGAGGGAACCAGGCCAAGTTCTACTCTAGGTTATGCGCTGTGAACAGCTATGCGGGACGGTAAAAAGGAAACGCACTTGTGACCGTCTTTTACGCGCATTAAAAACCGAACACAGTCCGGTTCGGCCTCGGCCGTTCAGGTCTGAGCCCAGTGTTTTATTTCCTAGCGGCTCTTTAAACGCGCCGCTGTGACGCCGTTTCCCTGCAGCCCTCCCGGCCGGAATAATCGCGGCCGCGATCGGGGGACTCGTTACTCCGAGGACATGAATCACGCTCGTGGGGAACGTCCAGCGCGCATCCTCTGAAGAAGGGCAGCCTTCATCAATAAACAGGGGGCTTTTAAAAGGGCGGCGGGGGCTGCTGCACTGGAACCGTTTGTCACGTCTCTGGCTATAAACTGCGCAGGAGCACGCGGCCCTCCATAGGCCCGTCTCTATGTATCCGCCTCTGCCCCTGCTATGCATATTAATATGATTTACTGAAAGGGAAACAGAGGCAGGAGATACGCCAACTAACCCAAGTAACCCCCCACCCCCCCCACCCACCCATCCCACACAAGCACACGCACACACACGCACGCACGCACACACACACACACACACACACACACACACACACACACACACACACACACACACACACACACACACACACACACACCATCGTATATGTCACTGGCCGCTCGTAAATTATGCTTCTCCATCCCTCTCTAGCATTCCCCCACTACTTTATAGGTCACTGCAAGGCCAAGCTTTACATCAAGCCACACGAGGTTTAGAACAACGTCAGGCAGGCCTGTAGAATCGCACATCAGATTGGCCCGCAGTAACCAAAAGACGACTAGTAATAATAGGAAAAATAACACAAAACATTTTTTCATTGAGCTATTACAGTGCACACATAGCCTCCTGCGCTCCATTTCACAATCTTAGTCATTGCAGAATGGTCTGTTATCGTCCGCACTTGATTCAGCCTATTTTTAGCCCATTTCTTATTTCCGCCGCTCAACAGTTCAATTTCATCCACTAGCTTATCCCGGTCTCTCTGCTGGGCGTGATAGTCTGTCTTCATCAAAGAGCCAATCACACAGCAGAATATCAGTAATAAATCAAACAAACCAAAATAAATAAACCAATATATGAGCTCAATCAAGCAAAACGAAACCGGTGAACATGAGGAATTAGCCTCCTTCCGAACGAGAGACCAAACGGAACGCTCGCGGCTCGGAAAGAGCGGGCCGTGAGATACCGCGAGACCGCACAATGGCGTAACACAATAAGTGCCCCTTTCAGCCATTATTAACAGAGATGCACGCGGTCTGGAAATTGCTCTCATTAGCTGTGGCTTCTGAAGAGGACCTCCACTCCAGCCCTCTCCCTGGGGCCGCCTATCCAGAGGAATCCGGCTCCCTCTCAACATTCCCTTAAAGACTGCCTTTACCTTCCAAACGAGGATGTTCAAGAGTTTCCCCCAAGAGACGCGCACGTCCGTGATTGAAACTTTAAGCGGTACATTAATCTAAGCCGAAATGCAGGTAGAGAGGGAGGGAGGGCATGTGTATACCCTAGTGAGCAATGCTCTGAAGGTGCTGACATTTCAGAGAAAGGTTGGTAATAGCTGGGCACATCCTCTTTGACGAAAACGGAGGGAGCAGAGCTAAATGCACACAATATGCAGTTCTAAGCGAGAGAGTCATTAAAAGCGGTGAGGGCTCGAGGCGCTTCTTCGGAAGGCAGGTCGGGCCCTTTTCTCGAAGCGATGCGTCAACACCCGTAAACCCCGCTGCGCCGCGTCTGAGTTCAGGGAGAAAGGCTCTGAGACGCGGGGGCTACCGTACCCTCACGGCTCGGCTGCTTCTTCTTAATTCTTCCTCTAACGCGCTGGCTGCCGCGAGAATCCACACTCCCAGCTGCATTAAAAAGCCATTTAAAGAGCCTTTTAACGGAATTCGGGCCCATTACGGTAGACCGCGGAGAGCCTCTTCGGGGCCGCGTGAAAGCACAGCCGCTCTCTCTCTCGCACGCCCGGGTCCACAATAAAGTCACGTAAATTTCATCAGGGGTGATAAAACACAACAGAATCAAGTTGCCGGCTTGTTACTTAGCCCAATATCCGGCTAGATGAGAGGTAATAGCGCAGCGCGCGCGGAGGGCGGCGGCATTAGTCACACGGGAATTACGGATCCGTCGCTGCCGAGCCGCATCCTTCGCCGGCCTCCGTAAAGCTCGCGGCCAGACGGCCGGGCCGAGTTTATAAAGCGGACTGCGGCGAGAGGAACAGCCATTCCCCGCGCGCGCACGCCGCTCACTCAATTAGAGGGAAAGACATAAAGGCCGATCTGATACCGGGGCGCTCAGGTCGTCCGTGGCTGCGCGCCGCCGGGAGGGGCAGGGGGACGGAGCGTCGTCGCTCAGACAGGCCGACCTCTCATTGCGTGCGCGAACGGGACAGAGGTAAAAGCTCTGACGGAACTTGAATTATACGTGAAGGCAATTAGCGGATTAGCTTGCTACGTAGCCCAGACAGAAGTAGGTCAAAGGGGGAAGTGAAGTGGGGGGGGGGGGGGGATACCCGAAAGAGCCCGGAGGGCGACACTGGCACCATCAGAGTGGAATCAGAACACGGACAGACCTTCTACCACCACTCATGAATGTCTCTATTAAATCTGTAGCTGTTGGTGGCGAATCAGTTTTCTTTTGCCGTGTTAGAAGTGTGTGGGGGGTGGGGAGGGCTGCAGACTGTGCTAGTTTCCCTCTGTAGCCACACGGACTAATCCTGAGCAGGGTCATTATCTTGAAAGGAAGTGAGCAGGCTTTGTATCTGTGATACAGGCCGGCGGCTAAAAGGACGGTAAACGCTGTAGCTGAGAGAGCTGCCGCACCTGACTTAGCGACAGGCGGGTCACGACCCTGCCAGGGCCGCAGAACTGCACACTCATGATTTCCTGCGCTCTCCGTGTGAAACACCCACAGGATGGAGTGCTGGCCAGGGCGGTGGTGGAGGGGAGTTTCCTGTGATCCAGCATCCTGAAAGAGCAGGCCTCGTGCTATTCTGACGCCATTGCCGTGCCATTTACTGTACGTACAGTCACTGAATGCGTGGGTGAGCGTATGTGTTTGCATGTGTGTGTGTGTGTGTGTGTGTGTGTGTGCGTGTGTGAGTGCGTGTGTATTTGCATGTGTGTGAGGGCTGTGTGTGTATGTGTGTGTGTGCATGTTATTATCACTATTACATCTGGTATTACAATCCTAAGGCTAGGGTTCAATTCACTCAATTGCATCCCACTAAAGATTGAAATATCATGTTCGGATCTGCCTACAATCGAATCCAAAAATGACGAAAATAAGTAATTACGCAAGCACACCTTTACAATGGGCCACATTATTTGCCCTAGAACGTATGATGACCTTGGATATGCCGCACTGTATTCGGCCCTGACACAAGTGGAAACTTTCATTTCTAAGTGATATTGCTGTTCCACCTGCAAATGGGAATTGTGAAAGGAAAGTCACGGTGACCTACAGCACGCTGATGAAAAATCGCATGTCGCGGGCGCAATAGCGGCGGGTCTCGCGCGTTATCCACTTCTCACTGAAGGTTGGGGGCTACACGCCGGAGCGAGCGCACGTCTGAGCTTTATTAGAGAGGGCAGTAATGAAACATGAACAGCTGGAAATAGAACAGAGGAAAGCGCAAAGGGCCGAGCAGGAACTGGCGGCCGTCTTATTGGGAGGCGCTTTAATTCCTTTCTCAGCGCTGCTCTCGGGCCGTCGCGCGGCCTCGCTGCCTTCCTGCTCGATCCCGTCCGCTGCTCTCTGCTTCCTGTTCCCCTTCAACCTGCCGCGATTCCACCAAACACCTGCAACGCTGAGGTGGAGGGGTCTCTCGAAAAGCAAACGCGCGTATGTTGTCGGCTGTCGGCCCGCCAGCGTGCAAATTGGCCCTACAGCAGTCCGCTAGCAGGGAGCTCAGGTCAGGCAGTTGAGATGAAGATCGGCTGTTAAAACAATTCTAATTTGATGCTGAATGGTTCTGCTGCTAGTGGGTTTCTGTAGTGCCGATTTGCAAGACACAGGCGGACCAACAGATAGGTGCTTACTGGTACCCCCAACCCTGGCCCTGGATAGACACAATGGCTGCTGAGTTAGTCTCAACAGCAGTTAATTGGATCAATTAAAGCATGTGATACATGGCTAGCGCACCTAATTTCTGTGTATGAATCGGTTGCTGACTGTAAGGGGAAAAGGAAACCAGCACACCCTGTGACTCTGCTTGACCAGGGTTGGGGGGGGGGGGGGGGGGGTGTGTGTGGGGGGGGGGGGGGGGGGGGGGGGGGGACGACACCCACTGTAGAGGCTACATTTGTCAAACAAGTACAACTAAAGACAGGAATCTGATATGAGAGCTTGTATAAATTAATCAGTCTGTCAGGGCAGTTACGTGCGTCTGAGGCACAGTAAGTAATATTGAGCTACCGTCAGCAGGGCAAGGCAGCGCAGAGTGCATCTCATGGGAGGAGCAACTGTTCTTCTGCCTTGCAACCAAAGGCCCAGACATTATATAACGTTACTTAAGATTCAATATCCACCACCAATCCACTGTGAGAAAAATCTTTTTCGTTGCGCAACTGGGGTTCTGCTCCCACTCGGTGAGCGTTAATACGATTTTTCTTTTTTCCGAGCGTCTCTCCCGTAGGTAATCGTGATGTACTTACCTAACGGAGGAGTCTTCAGCTAATGGAACGAAAGTATTCGCTACGCATTTGGGGGCAGGAGGCACTGAGATTCCAGCCAGCCTTGAATGGCGACCTACGGATCCCGCCTCCATTTCCGAGCGGCGTGCCGGAGTAGACTCCGAGCGACAACGGTGCGGTACCTGGTGGGCAGCGCCGGACGGGGGCTTGCCGGCGGATTCTCAGGCCCCCGTAATCTGGCCTAAGGCTCCCAGTCGCCGGCCCACCGAAGCGGCCGGCGGCTTTTCGAAGGCCCCCGCTGCCGTAGAAGTCCACTCACAGGCAGCGGATTAAGAGTATGGCGTTTTCGTGTTTTTTTATTTAACGTATGCAGCTGATGCTCTCTTGGAGTTAAGTTTCATCAAAAGACAAATCTGAGCGCGCGGATTTCGCACAGGCGGGACGGTAAGTATTAGCATCTGTTTCAGTGTGTTAGCTGGGGTGGGGAGGGCGGGGTGGGGGAGGCAGCTGATCTGTTTTTTAATACAGGTCCCATCTGGGAGGGAGGGAGGGAGGCAGGGAGAGAGCCGGGCCGATTCGTGAGCGGAGGACACCGGAGGAGCGCTCCCGCCGCCCATCAAAGCCGCCGCCACCGCGTGACCTCACTCGCGCCCGACGCCCCCCCCTTCTTCGGAGAACAGTACGCCGGGGAGCAGCTGTGGACACATTTTCTCTGCTTATGACTGTTTCCAGGGACACAGCAGGCCTGAGGGCTGGAGGGAAATTGAGTTTAGCACCCTGTGCTACGAAATGACAAGGCTTGTATATGAGTTGTAAGGAAACAGCAAAATCCCAGGCCATGAGCTGCCATGGGGAGAAACCCTGATGTATCAAGGAATGAACTCCTATATAGCAGTGCCAATATTGTTTTGTTTTTTTTTGTCGTTTGTCTACACAGTACAATTCAATCATAACAGTGGGGCGAAAAAAATAAGATGACTGAAAATAAAGTTAACGGTTGCTGGGAAAGGGAGTCACGTGACCTTAAACACACATTGAAATGCGCGAGCACGTACACACACGCGTGCGTTCCGCCGCTACGCAAGTCTCATCATCAATTTGCTTGCTTTCTTGCCCTCTTACAACTATTCTTCGATGGACTGAGGGAGTTTCAAGTGATTGGCTTTAACAAATTACATTTGCCGGTGAAAAAAAGCAGGTCGACAGATTCAGCGCGCATTCCCAGGCAAAAAAAAACATTATTAAGAAAAGGGCAATAACAGGAAGGGGAGGTGATAAAAATCTACCCTTGTCTTATGCTCCAAAACTTCCCCTGCAGTCTCCAATTGTGCGGACGTTCATTATTCACTTCATCACGTATACAAATATTAAGAGTCGGGGGAAGCCAATGTGCGGTGTGGGTCCTTTGTGCCTGTTGAAGTGTAGGGGTAGAGAGGCGGGGTGGTAGGTTCCACCATCCTTCCCCACGCCGGAGCAGAGCTGTGTAGGCACGGGGCCAGTGGATCTAAGCTGTGTGGATGCCGTGCGAAACCTGATCCCCTCCGGTCCTCTGAACCGTGAGAACCGTGAGGGCCTGAGACTGCACTGCGCGGGTCCACTCGGCTTCCCACAGCACCGCCGCTATAATACCCCCTAATGCTTCCTCCCCTTCCTGTCTCATTCAGCTGCACCAAGAACAATCTAACTGCAAACCTTCTCCTTCCCTCTCTCTCTCTCTCCCTCTCTCCTCTCTCCCTCTCACTTAATCTCCCTCTCTCCCTCATTTCCTCTCCCTCACCTCTCTCTCCCTCTATCCCACTCTCTCCCTCTCTCTCTTTCTGATATTTTGAAAAGCGACGGATGCTGTCTGTCAGTTAGTCAGACACCCACCTGCCCCCGCACCACCCCCTCCCCCCACCCACACCACCACCCCCGTCTGCCCCACTTCTTTCCCTTCGCCACTCTCCTGTAGCCAGTGGGGAGGCAGGCGGGCAGAAAGGGTAAACAAACCCCACAGGGTGCTCTTAGTCCCCTCACCAAAATCCTGTCAGGGGCAGGGCAGGGCAGGGCAGGGCCCCATTCAGAAACCCACTCCCTCCCAGCGCCTCCCTGCGCCTCGCCCGCTCTGACTGGCTACACGGGGCCATGATATCTCCAAGAGCATTAGCCTCCGACAAATCACCCGGCACGCCAGTCTGAATAATGAATGGCTGGCGTCCCAGTCACATGCTGGGAGTGGGTTTGGGAGGGGGGGGGAGGGGGGCGTGGTGGGATAACGGCTCTGAGCGTTGTACGGGCATGAATTAAAGATACGGTTGGATTGGCCTCTCCTCAACATGCAAAGTGGCACCTTTCAGAAACCCAACCGCTCACAGTTTTTTTTCCCCCACGATTTAAAGGCCACGCTATTACTGTAATTGATCCTGTTCTCCGTCCCTTTTCTAATCGCCCGTGATGACTCGAAGCTGATTTGGTCATTCTAAACAGATAACAGACCTGTGGCCCTTTGACTGAACAAAACCTACAAAATGATTGGTCTCCATTACAGAGGTTAGCAGTAAAGGGAAGTGGTCTAACACACGATGACTTAATATTGAAGATAATGGGAAGCGCAACACAAAGGCTACCTGTGACATTTTGACATTTTGTCATTTCAGATGGAATTAAACTTTTCAGTGCAGCAGTTAAACTAAACCTCCGCTTTAACAAGCCGACAAGCCGCATTCAGACAATTTCAAAAAACCAGGCAGTGGCCTGAATTCAGTCCGCTGTGCCCTTGTGTCATCACCGTCGGTAACTGTTACCATGGGACTTGTTTGTTCAAAAGGTGGATGTGATGGGCAGTCGCATTCAGTACAAAAGGAGAGCGGTTTGCATTGTGCGCGGCGGCGTGGAGATGCACACATTCAGCGCCTCACTGGTGAATGGGCCTGCCCCTCGGACAGCAGGTTGCCTCTGGCACCCACTCACAATAGGAAGGAGTCAGACAGCGCAGCGCCGCTGGTGCTAACTGACAGGTGAATGCATGCTGAGCTGCCGCTACATGCCTGCCTCTCCTTGCACCTCTCCTCCCACACCACGCTCTTCCCTTCACTCCCTGGTAGCAGGAACGGGGGGCGGGGGGCAGGGGAGGCAGTGACTGTCAGATTCAAAAAAAGCCTCAACATAAATGTGTGTGTGTGGGGGGGGGCTTAACAGCTCAACCAAGAGCTAACGTTTCGTTTGTCGTTCTGTTTTTCAACTAGTTTTCCATTTACCTCTGGTTTTAACTAAGGATCTTTAACGAAGGAACACGTTAGAAAAAAACATCACGATGCCTTTCAACGCAGCGTGAAAAACAGTAAACGCTGGGCTCGAACACGGTCTTCTTCCGTTTTGTCTGTTGCTTCATGGAAACGTCTCAAAAAAACGAAAGCCATTGTGCTAACGAAGCGGCGCTCACAATGCGCGCAGGGAGCCCGTTGGCCCTGTCGCGCACGACGTCTCTCAAAGCAGCGGAGAACAGCCAGCCAGCCACTCTCCCAGACACGTGAAAGCGCTGAGGCACCACTTAAACCAGCTCGGCCGCCTCAGGTTCCAGACGAGAAACAATAAGCGCTCATCTGAAAAGCTTCCAAGAGCGCGGTAATAAGAAAATTCTTTCGAAGCCGCAGAATTACTTAGGCCCTCCCCCACCTCCATCCAATACAAATGACAAATTAAGACCATAAAAGACTATTTCCTGAATACTGATGAACACAATAAACAGGGACATGGTGGGTTTGGTACCAAACCCTCGAGAAAGGGGGAGGGGGAAACAAGACCCCGGCTCCACCTTCTGTGTGTCAGCCTTTAGCTCTGGAACCCCTAACTGTTGCAGATTAAGACATGACGAGATAGTCATTCGCTGCTTTTCAAGTGGAAACATGTCTGCTGACCCCCCCCCACCTCCACAAACACACACACACCCCCCTTTCCCTTCCCCAGGCAGTAGCTTCAGAGCAGTCAGGTTTAATCAACATCTCCATGGACAACACAGAGATCTCCAGTCCAAAGCGGCCAATAGCTACGCCGTCACACTCCATATAATTGTCTTAGACGCCCTAATTCGCCAGTCATTCTACTTAAGTGGTAAAGAAAAGAAGCGTTTTTTGACCTACATTGCTGTGATCTTTGAATTATACATGATGTCACCATTTGATTATTTATTTCTACAGTATAACAGGAGATACGGCATGGGTGCTTACATCTGTAATTGCTTATTTTTCACCACAGACATGCAAGACTGTAGGGAGATGCTGCTGTCATATATCATATTTTATTCGTTCTGACGCATGAAGGCTAGGTTTTTTTTCCCCACTAACATTGAGTAGCATGTAGAACAGAAGAATGGACAATATACAAACTCAAACACAATTGCAAATTATGTTTGTATCGACCATATCATTTGGGAGCACAGTATGGGCACATTTGGGCACATGTGCTTAAAAAAAACAAAGTCTATCATTTGTTTGTTTTACACATATCACAATGGCTCTTTTCTTTAAATTTTTCAATAAGATGTGAGCATGTGGACGGAGCTGTAAAAGCGTTAACCGACCATGTCACAATGGCTGCCATTGGTCGACTCACACAGCTGCTGTCCTTGAGGCGAGTGTTCCCGTTCAATCAGTGATTACTGCATCCAATCGAGACTCAGCAGTGAGGTCAGCCCCTCCCCCAGAAGGCCTTGCCACACGAACACGGAACCTCTAAATCTGCCGTCAGTGTGACTGGATGACTCTGGGAAACAAAAACACGATCTTACCCTCTGAATGCCCGGCGAGCGTTCGACCCAAGCCATGTACTTATGTGTAAACACACTGTTGGGACTCCCAGAGCGATTCATTCCACTCTGCCTGAACCCAGCAGACATGCAGGGCGTTCCGCGGCCTGGGCCAAAACAAAGAGGGCCCGGGACAGTGGGGTATGCGGAGGAGTGAATGGAACGTTCATGGTTTTAATAACACAAAGAGATGTTCCTGTCTTCCCATGTCTGCAGTGTGTCTGCGACCACAAGAATCTCTTGTCAGACGTGGTTTTTGCTTCTTGTTTTTTTTGGTAGGGGTAGGGGTGGGGGGGGGGGTTGGAGAATTGGCCTGTCAAAATGTTCTGCCGCCACAGTGCCCCATCTTTTTCAAGGAAGCTCAAGGTGTCGCGTTTGGGTTTTAGTTTCGTTTCACTGTTTTGGTTTAATTTGCTTTGGAGGAAAGCGTTTATCTGGGTGCGGGGATGGTTGTTTGAGCTTTTCGTCTGAGCTATTCCATTTGTTATCTCACCTCCGGAATGAATTTGTGTCCTTATCTGCCGTCTTTCCTCGGCTGAGGTGGAGTATCTGTTAGGGCTGCAGTCACCTGATGCGGTAGGGGAACTATCTTCCAGATAAGGGCACGGGTGACTTGAGAATTGTAACAAAGGCGACAGTTCAAACACAGGTGGCTACATGTCTCTGTGCGCGTGCTAAACGTTCGGCCCCCAGCACCACAGCGCCCACCAAGCACATGCAGGTTTCTCCTCCCAAAAGAATCCGATGCTCCCATTGAAAAAGAATCCGTTTTTTGAAGATGAGAGAGTTCAAAAAACTGCAATATATAACATTTAGATGCGCTATGCATAGCTAAATACGTAAGGGTGAACTGAGTGTAAATATTTTATTAAATACTGAATATGAATTCATATTTGTAAGAATACTGCTTTTTTTGCAGCAAGTTTTAAATGACGAAAAACTATTTTTTTATTGTAATTGGACTTGCGCCTGCAGTGGAGGGACAAATCTGTCGTTGGCCTGGCTCCTTTCTCCTTCATGAGGAGACTAGACAGGCGCTCACTTTACCCCCTGGTAACCATGGAGACTGTAGTTGGGCCGGGCGTCTCCCGTCACCAGGGGGCAGTGTGGCAGACCACTGGCACGGGACATGAAGCCGTGTAGCATACTGGTTACCCACACTCATTCCAGAGCCACCCACACAAACAAACACACACACACACACACACATAACCGCAACCCCACACACACACAAACACAAACACACACACAAACAAAACACACACATACATACATTCACACGCGCAAACGCATGCAGACACAAACACGCACACACACACACACACACACACAAACATGCACAGACACACACACACTTGTCAGCTGCACACAGCTGCCCCCATGCCTTTGTGCAGTCCCCCAGCCCACTCCCAGTCCCTTTTGTCGCTCACTTATTGTTACTTCCACAGCAAACAATAACACACATCCTCCCATGACACACGCTAATTGATTATTGACGCTGCCGAAGTTAACTGACTTTAATTCAGGGTGAGTGTTAAAAACACTGAAAGGGAAAATGACGCAGGGCGGCTTCATTTAAAAATAAAAAAATAATAATTATAAAGAAAAGAAAACAAGGCAAGGCAAGTCGAGGCATTCTAATGTAAAGTACAGCGTTAGTGTGTCTTTTTTTTTTCTGTTTTGATTGGCGTGTCTGTTTTTCTGTCTTAGGAATGCTTTCAGCAAACAAGTCGCCAGAGCCTGTGTTGGTGGAGGGGGCAGTGCTTTCAGCGGTTTGCACAAGGCACAAAGGAGAAGGAGAGGAGAATACCGAATCTGAAGACAAAGCCTTTCCTCGTTGGTTAAACCAACACTCGGGTTAACCAACGGCCTCCTCGAAACAACTTTACATCCGTGTCTTGGTGAGCCGGATCTTGTTGACTTACAGCCAATTCCCAAACAAAGGGCACAACTTGCCACTCTTGTGGCTACAGGTCCTGTAATTATTGTCAATGGGATCGAGTCATTCAGTGGGAGCCGGTAAAGTGTTGACACGTATAAGTATAAGGATCAGATAAAGGAAGCAGGCTGCCAGAGAGACAGAGGGCCTCGTGAAGACCCTGTCATGTAAAGCTGATGCATTGAGAGTGACAGGAGGACCGGGGTGCTGAAGACTGGCCAGGCAGACGGAACGCTGATCGAAGGAAATGTTTCCTGAAGGCCGTTTCATTACCATCCCAATAAAGCGGTCCGGGGAGGGGGGGGCTTCCTGGATAAAGTGCCAACGTCTCCCGCGGGAGGAGGAGAGACCGGATCAGCGGCTAAAAAGGTCTCGAAACCACGCCACTCTCGCCACAACAGAACGTTCCGGCGTGCTGCGCCTTGGCCCGTGCCACGATGTGGCCTCTTTAGAAGGAGGTGCACTTTAGAAACGGGCACCCCCCCCCCCCAAATAAAAACCCTCCCATGAACTCCCCTTTTCCTTTTCACTTATTGTGGATTTGCCTGTCCGTTGGATTTGATAGGGGGGGGAGAAAAGAGTCCCTGCTTTGGCGGGAGAGGGTGCGCACGCAGGGAGGACAGAGGGCACTCCGGGCTCGGGCGACGGTGAGTTTCTGCCGTTAGCACGAGGGGAGAGGGCGCGGTGGCGCGCCGCTCGACGCCGTGCCGTTGGCAGAGGGAGCGCGCTAACACAACCTTCCCCCCTCCACCCCCCCACCACTGAGACTAGCTGGAGCCTGCTGAACAGTCCCGTCTGGGAGAGCAGCCCTTACAAACAGGCCCCTCCAACCCGCTCCTCTCCAGCATCCTGACAGACGGCGGGGAAATCGCCTTTTTTTTTAATTTTATTTTTTTATATAACCGCTCCGGACGAAAATTCGACAAAAAAACAGGAAAACCACCCACTCCGGGACCGACTGATAAGTGCTGCTCAAAAATTAAAAAAACAAACACTATTGGTCTTAAGTATATGCCGGGTCTGCGGCCTTATGGCGCATTACAGCGTCTTCAGACATATTGGAAAATGTAATTCAGAGCAGGGGCATTGATTTTTGCCTGTGTTGCTCGTACGGGGGCCTGCCTCAATTCCAGGACGAGGCCGCCCGTAGCCATCAATCCAAATGGCCTGAACCATTCGGTAAGTAACTGTAGGCAACAACGCGCTCAGATACTCGGTATGACGGAAGCTGTGAAAGCCGAAGCGAGCGATCCAGAGTTGCCCTCCAGTAACATAAAGATGTCAGTTTTAACTGGTTATCTGCACCGTGTGGTGCGGTTCCCTGCCCCCACCCCCCACCGTCGAGGGCCTCGAACCGCAGCCGAGCTACAGCGGAGAAAGAGTGATCTTTCATCAGATAACACAATGTTTGGGGAGTAAGGAACATGTAAGGCATAATGTTTTATATTGCATTACGCCTGTTGGCATGCAGAAAAGGATTTCACAGTATGCCTAACAGACATCATTATTCCATTTCCATCAACCGTCAGCACTTTCAATCCGACTACAAAGAATCACGAGTAAATATACTTGCTGTAAAACGTGGCTCGACAGTACGCGCGGCTTTAAAAAAAAAAAAAAGGAGGCGAAAGCAGAAACGTGCAGCGGAGACGGAGCCGGGGCTTTACTGGGACAAACCCGGAGGCTGCCGAAGGCGTTTAGACACCCACACCATTACCGAGGCTGCGCTCAACCGAGAAGCGACCGCGCGCGGTCCTTTCGTCGCGGCTCGGCCGACGAAATTCCCTCCGACGCGAGGCGACTTAAAAATTAAGGTGTTGCTAGGGCGAAACAATGGGAATACAGAGTGCCACCGAAATACCAGACGACACATTTACGGAAGAAAAAAAGGGTAAACAGGCACAGCCTGCTGTTTGGAGACCCGCCGCGCTTTGGGGCGGGAGAGAGCCGGCCCTTTTTCTCCAGCAGTGGGCAGACGGCCAGTTGATAGGGGAAGGCACTTTTCTGTTTTCCACGGTGAATGGTGGTGAATGGATTTCTGAGTCAAATCCCCCCCCCACCCACCCAAAAAAACATCTCATCATGGACATTTTAATTTCTTGTTTGAGACTGCAGTTAAACATACTGCAAAAAAAGGGCCCCAGATATGTTTCATATATGTTTCTCTTAGAGCTTATAGAACTGTGCAATGGCAATGTCCAACACATTGCACGCACGCACACGTGCGCGCACGCGTAAACACACGTGTGAGCGTGCATGCAACGCGCCGCGCGGACCGAAGCGCGTCTGGGTCAGAGAGATAGAGGTCTATGTTGTGACAGCCGGACAGTTGAGAGGTTCACATAAACACCACGAGGCAGGAGAAGACGGGGGACGGGGGGGGGGGGGGGACCGACCGTGTTAAAACAAACAAGCAAGGGGCTGTGCACTTGAGCAGAGAGGAAGTGGAGACCTATATCTGTGAGGGATGAGCCAGTGAACACACAGGGCCCTGTAAGGCAAGTGGGGAGGGGCGGAGGGGCGGCGAGGGGGAGGGGTTACTGGCCGCTGAACCCACAGCCAGCCAACGCACTTGCACCGTTCACTCATTAGAAAATAGGTCAAGGATTCCGCCTGCATGCGTAGCGACTTGTCAGAATCTCTTAAGCTTAACAGGGTCGAGTACGGCTGCTGTTGGGGAGAAGGGGGCCACTCGGGTGCACGGTGTGTTGGTGAGACGGCACATAAACATAAACACACCCTCCCCCGGGCACTCCCGCTACCTCCGCTAATGCTGCTAGAGCTTCCATTTCCATCTCCTTGTACGTCCTGAATTGTAACCAAAACATCACTTTTGGGGGGGGTGGTGCCATAGCCCATGGGTGCATTGATGAAACTCTGAGGTGATATTAGCAGTGGTGTGAGCTGCTATGGCGAGAGGGTATCTGTAGGGAGTGCTCTTGAGCCATAAGCAGCGGTCATGGCGACACGGGCCCCGTCGGAGATTGAGGGGGCAACGCGTGGGGGGCTTCCTTCACTGTGGCCGTCTTCACCGCCATAAGCGTACGGCTATTACAAGAGGCCAACCTGGGCGAAGAGGGCTGTGGGAAAGGCACAAGGGGACTAAGGCTAAGTCCGTTAAATAACAGGGATAAAAGGGTGCTCATAATCTGCGAAAGTGGGAAAAAAATCCACGGCATCTGTGGCGTCTTAGGGCCGCGTATCGGATACATCGCGGAGCCAAGGAACCGAGTGACGGCTCAGCTGGATAATTCGACCAGCGAAGGCTTCACTTTCTGACCTCCCGTTCTGTAAACCCCCCGAGTTCTCCAATAAGACGCTTAACGGCGGCCCTAGTCCGGTTTTGTCCGCCCGTCTTAAGAACCTCCCACAGGCCATCGCGCCGTCCAACCAACGTCTCGTGACCTCTAAAATAAAGAGGCTCGCAAACAGACGCGAAAGCAGAGAAGCCATCCTTAAGCACATAATGCCTCCCAATTACCCAACAGGAAACGGTTAATATACTGGACTGACATAAGCAAATCAATAAGCTCAGATCAGGGCTCGGGGAGATAAAGGTTTTTTTTTTTTGTTCCCCGGGGTGACCATCTGAATAAGAGCCTGCCCAAGTGTTTGACCCGATAAGGGACACAAGGAACAGAAAGGGCTCGGTTGGTTTGCTTGAGTGTGAAAAGCAAACAAGATCACCCCACCCTGGGAAAAAAAAAATTAATAAAATAAATAAATACCAACTTGCGGCGTTGACAGGTCTGGGGAGCTGAATGCGTATAGACCCTATTGAGCCAATTCCTTTCAGCTTTGTGTCATTAACCCCATTGATTGAACAGTCTGTGAAGGTGAGCTTCCCAACAACCTTCCCTGGCTTTTATACCCTTCAAAGCGATTAAAAGTAGGCTAAAGTAGGCACATTACGTGCAGAACTACGGAGGGCTTCAAAAGAGGCTTCACCAAGAAAACCTCCAACTGTGCTCGGTGGTAAAGCCACCAATCACGTCCACAAATCCGTGGTCACAAAGTGAATCATTTAAAATGAAACAAAGCAGGCAGTCAAGACAGCAATACGGCCAAAGCAAATGCGCATCAAATATGGAATAGGCAATAGCAAAGTCATAGAATATTTATAAGAATGCACCTCAAATTTATTTGATAAATAAAGGTTCCAAAGCAAACGTAACGTATGAATACCATTCAAAGTTGCCATACTACCCAAGAATCTAAGAGCAGAGAAAAAAAAGAACGTAAATTTGTCAAATCCCAGTGGATTAATGAGAAAGGTGAAAAAGCCATGCCATACCTTCAAAGGCGGACTCATGAAAAATGAATAAAAGTAAAGGAAACTCAGTTGGACATTAAATTTTCATTTCTGCTCTCTTTTTTTTATTTTACTTTCATGCCCATTCTATTCCACCGTGTGTGCAAACATTTACAAAAATCCCTGCAAAGAAAAAAAGGGTTTTGCTATCGATCTGCTTATTCATTTACTTAATAATTCATTGCTCGCTCAGTCAAACCGCACACCTATATCCATGACAGAAGTAATCAGAAGGGTGTAGTATAAAAAGAAAGGACCCTGAAATAAAATACTGAATGAGATTTATCCTGATAGATCTGGAGAATAACCCATGGGTCAAGAGATTGTCTCAGACAGTTAAATTACTGGATGTTTACAGGCACAACAGCAGGTCTGCCCCATGCCCTCTGATTTAGTTAAAAGTTAGTCAGTTCTATTTTTTTAATTTATTTATTTATTTTTGGGGGGGGGTAATTAAATGAAGCCAAAGAATGTAGGCTACCTTTTATTCTAGCTAGTCAGCAATTTATACACACATGGCAGCACTTTAGGGTCAATCTCCTGTTCACTTGGTGACAGGATACTTAAATATTGATGTGAGAAGACTCTTCATTTACATGTATATATGAAAGAAAATGATCTTTCTCAAACGAAAAGGAAAAAAAAAAAAAGCTTCGACCTCATGGTCATTTAACATACAGTCCTCCACTCATAGCAGATGCAACTTATTTTAATGCAAATGGAAATCAATTTTCTTCTAAAATCAGCATTGTTTTCTATAGAGTGAGTGTCAGGGAAGGACCACTTGCTACACGCCCTCTATAGGGAAAAATTAAGATTTGTGAGTGCATCTGCTAGCTCAATGCAAGGACAGATGAGCGGTCTCAAAAAGAGAGGTGAAATTCTGAATTAGCCAGGCTATATCTCATCAGACAAAACAATGTCCGTTTCAAAAGCATTGGTTTCTGCTGGCAATAGGAGTGTGTTATTTTCTTGAATTATACACCCCAAAATGTGCATTAAAAAATAAACTTACAGACTTTAAGGTACACTGGTAGACGGGTAGAAAAGAAAAGGTAGGTAAATGCATGTGTCGTGTATATTCTGTGGGTATAAGTCGGTATAGCCTAGCCTATCCAGGGGAATATTACAAGGTGAACTATAAGCACAGTGGTTCAGATCAATTTTAACATCAAAGGCTGTGTAAATTGTAGGTCTTTGGCTTCTTTAAGTCTTGTAGCCGAGAGTGCAAGTTCGCAATCAAGGTTACTCACCTACTGATGTCCCTTACCTATGGTGGAAACAAGTATTTACCAGAAACTAATTGTACCTATGCGTGTGTGGAAGGTAGGGAGGCAAAGCATCCATCACCAATAAATAATTCAGATAAATATTTTACCCCCAGAACAGATGAAAAAGATACTTACAACTGTTCTCATTTGCAATACGACTCAAACAGTGATGCATCCAATTGTCTGTATTATTGGGAAAACATGAATGCATAAATGGCAAATGAATAGAACGATGTATAATGTCATAATCCACATACCATATGGTTTACTGTCCCTGATGCGAGTATTTGAAAATGCCATATGCTGTAGGCTATTAACGTGCAAAAAATGAAACACTGTAGCCTACCCGCTTATTCAAACAATAATTGAAAAAACAGCTAAATGCGACATATTAAACTGAAGACGGGAAACGCATCCGTAAATTAAATGTGGAGGTTCTAAATCGGTTGTGTTAGCTGGTACCCAGTAAGAAAAGAAACAGAATTTCCACTTGTCTCAATACGCCAATGACGTGCCTTCGGCACGGCAAAGAACGTTAAGGAAATCAAATCTGAACAATGTATTGGCAAAGCTCTACCCAATTAATAAATAAAATATAAAATAGTAGTCTACGCTACCCCCTTCTAATAGTTAGCCGACAGTAGCTACAACAGCACGGCATTGCATTCTTCAAGAAAAGCCTATATGTTGCCTATAATGTGTACAGCAAAGATAGCATCCGTATTCATATGCATCCGTATCCAAAAGGGTCCACAACACAATATTGCGTGTCTTGCAGTTATCTTGAAATAAATACAAGGGCAAACGTGTCCGCACTCACCTTTCAGTGCCAAATTAGATTTTCCCTTTTCCCCCTCTATTGACACAACTGTGGTTATGGCGATTTCCTCTTTTCTTATGAATGATAATGATTATATCCACATCAAAATGTTCCGAACCCCACGATGAGAATGTCTGATGCAGTGAGGTTCAGCAATGCTCAGGCTGCATAGTATCCCTTCTCAACTGGTAGAAAATCTTAGGTATGCTGCTAAGCCGTTTCATTCATACAGATCCAACAAGCCAATGCGAGGACGGAGCCGCACGTCTGTCTGTCTCTCACAGCTACAGTAATAATGGATTTCTGTTAGCGATTCGGCGTGTTCGTTCCTATCAATTGACCCTCGACTACTTTTCTCGAATGTCCATTCACTAGAGGATGTCCGTGACAGTTAACATTCCTTCAGATGAGAAGGTAGTCTCCTCCGAACGCGTCTTTCATTTGGTTCTCCATCGTCCGTTTTCACCGGTTTGGGTTGCAACCTCGCTGCACAAATTCACAGACATGCATTCCCCTCCTCGAAGGCTTTAGCGCTAGACTGGCACTGTGCTAGCCGAACCCCGTCAGTGAGCGTACAGTACTACCCGTACGGCACATCGTTTAAACCCAGCCCCCTGTATTCTCTGGGCATACGGGCTCATCTGCATGTCGCATGCGTTAACTGTTTCGGTACAGGCGCTGCCTCGAGCCCATAGTTTTAAATAATAAGATTGAAAAAGTAGCATATATTAATTAATGTGATACCTTATGCTTGCATCCCATGAGCATATAATTTGGGTCTCTATCATGATGCCATAGCCTTATCAATCGATGTTGTAGCCTAGGCCGATTTTTTTTGGAGATCATGGTTATTATAGGTACTGACTAAACACCTTGTCTTGCTAAAAGATTTTTATAATGTGCAGCTTTACCGGCTAACCCTAGCCTACCCTTCGGCAAATTTCCATTGACCTTAATTTAAATTTACAATCCCCTTTACTGAAATGTATCTGAAAATGCAATGTTTCTTTGAAAGTGCAATTTGCAGGAATGTATTAGGAATATAAAACAATTAGCCCATGTCACACATTGGCTCCAGATAGAGTCTATTTTTCGCAAAATAAAAAAATATATATCTTTTTAAAAACGTGTGCACCAAACTGTTTCCTCTTTTTATTTATTTTTTCTGAAATATTGCCCATTACGATATTGAAATGGCTAATATATAATAATCCACTGTCGGTGGGAATGAGAGGAGAAATGTAGCCTATTATGTGTAAACGATAGCCTATCACCAATGCTAAATAATACATTTTCGATAAGTAGCCTAATCCACTCTTGCTAGGAAGTAGAGGAAATTATTATGAGTGTAGTACGATAAAGGGTTCCTGAATTCGTGCGATGGGAAATAGAAATCTTTGGCGTTTTAATTAATTGCTCTTCTGTTATGAAGTATCAGTCTCTTATCAATTATTTCCGGCACTTATCACTAGACAAAATTTACCATTGGCATATGAGTTAATCCGTCTCATATTGACAACCGTAAACAACTCGCAGTAGGCCACTGTACAGAGCATTTTGATTTGCATTATTGCCTTATGCGATGGTCTATCTATCCATCTGTATATATATATATATATATAGAGAGAGAGAGAGAGAGAGAGAGAGAGAGAGAGAGAGATGTGCCAGTATTACTCTGAATAGATCACATGCCATACAATAATCTGCATAGGCTAACTATTTGGCCTTTCATTAACTTCGTTTAGGTACACACATTCTAAGTAATGTACTATCACACATACCTCGACAAATCGATTATCTACAACATGCAAGCCACAACTACGCTTCAAAGTAGGCTACTACGTTTTAGTAGGCCAGTAGCTCGTGCTTCGGAAATGCGTTCTGTGTAACCCAACAACCGCTTCACCGTTTAAAATAATTGTATGCTTTCATAAAAACTATTGAAATACTGCCACCTATGGGCAGAACTTAACAACTGCGACTATGTTTCGTCATTAGGCCTACTACAACCTTATGTTTTAGATTTGTAATTTGCTTCCATTTTTATGTTTAGATTGTCTTTATTTTTTGCATGCATTGAAAATTCAGCTAAAATAGAACTGTTATTTTACAGGTCGCGCAAAGGAGCCTGGAATGACGTCAATATTTTCCAGAAAGTCCATTCACTGAAATTTTGTAAATGCTGATGAACCCAAATGATTCAACATATACGTTTATCATCTTATTATCAAACATTAAACTATTATTTTAACAGATTAGTAGCTAACAAAAACAATTAAATGTAATGAGAATATAGGGTGTTAGAAGGCTCAATGTTTCCCCTCTAAACGAAGCAGGATTCCGGGCTCCAAGATGGATTTCAGAGTATCACTTATTATTGTAATTGTTTGTGTGCTTTATAGAATAGCATGTTACATTCTAAGGCCTGGAATATATTGCGTATCAGCATTACAATCACTATAACCACAACACTGGACTAGAGAGCCAATTATCCAAAGGTGCATTGATCGACAGTGTTTGTAAACAAAGACCGCTTCTTCAATGCGAATTAAAAAGTAAGCATTTTTCTGAAATTGCAAGCAAATCTTTTAAATTTACGAATACAAATTTATAATTCACAAATTTCGCTCACGTGTTTTTTCCTTCTTAGTGGAGGTTCCCTATATGTTAGCCTACCTATTGTGTGGTTTATGTAAATACTGACCTAAAACCAATTATCTGTTGCTAATTTTAGTTCACTACAATTCATTTTTAAATGGTTTCGTGCTTTTATTTGCAAGTGTTGCTATACGATACATACCCCGTTTGTAGACTCGATCTCATGCAGTAAACAAACGGTTAGTGCTGCTTTCTCTGTCAGTAGCGGCACTGGCCTGCTGTAGGCTAAATCACGCATCTTTTCTACAATATATCATTATCCGCCATGCACTGAACGTATCAATACGAATTTTGCCTCGTGTGCATTTTAAATCTATGAAAAGTTCAAACGAAGTAGTTATTTAACTTGACACAATTATTTAACAATGGATTGTCCATTTCAGTCGCGCCTGTTGGAACTGCTGTCTACGAACTGAATTAGGCTAACCTACGTTTCCGTATTGAACAATCCAATGACGCGTACAAAGTTTAACTCGCTTTGTTCCTACAAACAAAATAAATAAGAAATACCCATAACCACCCCAGGGAGCCTATGTTTCATATACTTATCTCAGTATGCAACTTAATGCCTTACTCCGTCCAAATCAAGGTAGGACAAGGACACAGGACACGCGCCATGCGCCAGGACCGGTTATGAGCTTGGATCTAGCAATAATTGTAATACTTTTTTTTTTTTTTAAAACAATTTCGAATGTAGGAGAAATAGCATTAATTAAACATGCAATTTACTCGTGATAAAACGATAACATTGCAGATATGGTATAATTTATCATGCCCATTGTATTTTCCTACTTTTCCTTCAGCGCAGGCATAGCGCGTTGTGGATTTTTGGAATAAATTGGCCAAACCCAGTGAACAACAGTCGTCCATAGACGGCTAAATTGTGTTGGACGTCTTGGAAACTCCTATTGGACACCTTTTCAATGGCTTTTCAACGACATTCTGTGGCATTTTGCGCACTGGGAAGTTCTTAAAGTACAACATGAACACTGCACAGTTATTAAGGCATTTAGTAGCAACATTCCCTAAATTTTAAACCATCACCTAACATGAATTAGCTAGCTAGCTAGCTAACGTGTTTGTATGCTTACATGGTAAACCAGAGAACAAAACACGTTTGGTTAGCTAACTTTACATTTTATATTAGTCATTTCAACAGCAACTTCCCCTAGCTAGCTAAGTTTAAAATTAAACATTAGATGGGGTTCCTAGCTATCTAACTAACCTTGTCTATGTATGCTACAGTAGGAAAATATTACAAAGTATGAAAAAATAATACCACATCAGAAACCTGTGTCACCTAAAAAGAAGGAACATGACTGAGGCACAGCCTACACAAGAATCAAGACCAGTAGTCCCAACCCTGTTCCTGGAGATCTGTAGGTTTTCACTCCAACCCAAAGCATACGCTTATTCAACAGCTTGAGATCTCGTTGAGCTGCTTAGTGGAATCAGGTGTGCCAAAATAGGGTTGAAATGAAAACCTACAGGACGGTAGATCTCCAGGGCAGGGAACCACACATAGACAATTCAGGTTCATAGTGGAACAACCTATGAAGATTTTAATTAACTCAGATAATAATTAGGTGAGAATTTCTATGATTTAAACATAAGTTTGACTACCTAGACAACCTACGTGAAGACATCTTGGTTTGAAAGAAGGTTTAACATAGCACTGCCATGTTTAATAGGCCTAGGCTAAAACATACTGTATTAGTTGTATTAAAGAAACATGTTACATGTAAATAGCTTCCAATGTATGATAAACAAAGTAATACAATGCTGAGAAAAATACAGAGCAATGCAATCCACACAAATACAGAAGCGTAGCTCAATGTACATCTTTCTGAAATATGTCCATGGACATGTAGGCTATGCAACCTTATAATTATTTTTTTTGTACTTTTTCTGTACAGACATTTATATCTAATTGTAGAGATCCATTCAAATGCAGAGAGGTTATAGTAACTCTTGTAAGAGTATCAGAAAATAAGATATCAAGAGTCGTTTGATGTTGTTGGGTCACAGACATCAGGAGGTCATGGCATGCAAATGATATGTGACCAAATATTAAATATGAGGACTTTATTTAAGTTTGTTAATTTGTCCAATTACTTTTCGTCCCCTAAAATGTGGGAGAACTATGTATAAAAAGGGCTACAATTGCTACACGGTTCACCAGATATGTATGTAAAAACCGCCAAATTAAAGGTGAAAGTACACTTTAACCTCATAGTCACTGTTCCATTTCAAATCCAATGTTCTGGAGCCAAAACAACAAACATTTTGTCACTACCCTCAAACTTTTGGTCCCCACTGTATATATGTATTTTGTATATATGTGTTTGTTTGAGTTCCATGTCTAAACCATTCAAATTCACCCCACAAATTGAAATGCATACTCTTCAGGGTGGTATGAACACAATATTTTTTTTAAATCCAATTTTCCTCAAAACATTTTTGAATGTTACCAGGAAGTAAATCATTTCTTGCTTTCTACATTATTTGTGCAGTTTTAAATTCAACCAAACCGATAACATGCTATGCATGTGTCTTTAACAGTATATTAGTGTGTTCACAAAATCCCACATTATTTACTATCCTAATGGTTCTTTTCTGTAGCATGTATAATAAATGGGTGTGTCCTGATTTTGTACATTACCCCACACCTCCACAGAGTAATTCAGATATGGTAGAACAAGTGAACACTACAGCGTGCCTTTCTCTTCCATGCCATGGTTGTTGTAGTTAGCGAAACGTGGTCAAAATTGGTTTTAGGACTGTAATGATGAGGTGCTAGTGAGGGTAACATTGGCTCTTTTGAGCAGCCACAAGTTACCCATTACAGTATAAACAGCTTCTGAATCACAACGTTGTTTACTGTAGGTTGGCAGTCCTGCAGTGTAAGCCTTGCAAGTTTACTTTTTACATTTAATGAATTGAATCCAAACACCATTAAATTATTATTTTTTTTATAACTGCTGCTCTGACTCATTTGTTCCATGTGTATCAACAACACTGAACGAATATTTTCAGACAGACACTATGAAGTCGGAGTTGATGTCAGATTGTATCAAACTGATGGCTTTTACAAGGTGCTCTATAGAGTTGTTTTGAAGTTTTACTTGTCATACAGCAGTCAGAGTAAAATGTGGTGCTGCTGCGCTTCTCACAGTCTTTTAGTTTTCAGACAATTTCTTTGGATTTAAGAAAGTTATATATGGTATATGTTGCGCATCAAGGTCAACTGTCACATGCAACCACGAAAATGAAAAAAGAAAATGACCTGTCTTTTTTGCAACAGCTATTTTTGCTAGCTGCCACTTTTTAAAAAACTCTAAAGATAAACGACAACCGTATATTCTGTATGAATCAAAATAGAAATGGTCCTTATCTTAATATTTGATTGCATTGTCATCAAATGGAAAAAGGTTGATTTACAAGACATGCAAGAGCTTCACGTGCACAATAGCACCCTCTAGTTTCATAGTTTGTAGTTATTGTGACAGCAAGTCTACCATACTGAGGGGGATAAATGCTTGTGTATTATAAACTGAAAGCACTCGATTGGCACTATTGTTTGTCTCTTTAGCAGTGAATTTATACACACCATTTAAATGGTTAATTAATCCCCCCTTAAAAGGATTTGATCAAGAAAAATGGTTACCTGGCTGTATCAAATCTGCTTTGTAGAACTTATAGAGCATTTTGGTATGACCGGACAAGAAAGTGCCCTGGAATTTGTTTTATAATATTCAATACATTTCCAGCTCAAACTAGATGAGCATATAAATGTCAATTGTTCAACGAAAAACCCAAATTCTGTTACTATGATGATGACGATTATTATCATTATTATTAAAATAATGATAATTATTAAAATAATTATTAAATAATGATATTAATAATAATAATGATAATAATATTAGAAACCAACCTGAAAGACAGCTATGTTACTCCTGTCAAAAATATGAATCACATTTTTAAAACATGAAAAAACTAAACAGTGACAGTCATTCTTACCATTTTATTCTTATCATAAATAACTATGTATTGATGTTATTGTCATTATCTCCAACAGTGACAGTCAGTCTGGACCATCTGGCAATTATTGACATCTATGTGCATTTCACATTGCAAAACCTGACCAGATGGTAGGGACTGAAGTTGCTAACAGTCCTGCTGCTGAAATCATTCGATAAAGCTTATTCCACTATTATTCTTTGTTGTTGTAAAATGGCAGTTCTGTACAAGATTGTTGTGAGAGCGATGAGATACCAAACGATTGCAAGTTATTGGTGGTGCACATTGTTTTTCTTTGTTCCAAAGGGACTGGCCCATTAGAAATAATCACTTTACACTTTATTTTTGTTACTGTTCTTGTATGCAGCCTCGGTGTTCATTGTTGTATTGTGTTTTTATTGTAATATTTTGGTGTGTGTCACAGCAGGACAAGCTCTCCCCTGAGGAACAACATGGATTGGACCAATACATACTTTTTCCATGCTGTCCCATTGAACAGGGCGCATTACATGTACATTTTGGCATTTAGCAGACACTCACATAGCAGAGTGGCTTACGCAGCTCAGTATATTTTTTTAAATATATCTGTACAATCCATTTATACTGCTGGATAGTTACAAAAGCAATTCATGTTAAGTACCTCCTACGTTGGGTTCAATGGAAGCGCCCAACCTGGGAGTCATCCTGCAAACCAGGTGTATGGTTCACAGTTACAAGCCTAGTTCCCTGAAGCTTTATATAACACTGCCAGCTCTTTGCTCTGTTTTAGTGAATATGATTCAGTGTAATTCAACTCTTTTGTAAGACCTGCTGTTTTTCCATGGGGAGATGGCAGATGCAGTTTTAAGTAATGGCAGTTTTGATTTGCCTTGGCTTAAATGCCCAATTCAACTGCCAATTAAAGACAAATCGCTTTAAATGTGTAACCGAAAATGGCCTGGTTCCTATTGCGTTGCCAGTAGGTGACGCAGCAATAATGCCAATAATATTCACTTGTCCTCCCTAATACTCTGGGCTGTTCTCCAAGACATCAGCACTGTCTTACACCCATGAGTTATTGCGCTTATAGATTAGACCACACAGCAAGAAGGCGCTCCCTTATACCCTCGCCTTTAACCACGTTTAATTAGGCTTTCCCATATCTAATGAAAAGCTTGAACTAAGATTGACATTTCATCTGTTAAAATGGATAAATGTCCATCCAATAATGTATCTTGTTCCTCAGGCATTTTTATAGCTCTTGTAAATGTGGATGATTCATGTCCATTGTGAGAATGGCAAGAGTTCAAATTCTTATGAGAAAAAAAAAAATTTTGTGTGCAAATGCATGAATTACCATGATGCTAGTGCCCCAGTTAGTGATTTTTTAGCTGATGAAGCAATATTGAGACTTTTATGAACTCTATTATGGGTAGAGGTGCCAATCACCAAATCAAAAGAAGATGAAACTCCACGGCAAGTATGTTTAATTCAAAATAGATGAGTGTCTATGAAAATATGACAGCTCCCATTTAGGGGCTTATGAAACCTCACATTCCATCACTTGTCTTAGCCGATAAATAATGATATATAGGTTTAAAGAGCTTCTGGGACTGTACACTTATAAAAACTAAATTCCAACAGTTAACATTTCAGGCATATCAGAACAAGTACATTTATGCAGATTCAAATGAACCTTATTAAATTTGTTTTGTTGAAAAATAATCTCTGGGGTAAGCTAATGTCACTCTCTGGCTGGCTATTAAACCTGCGGTGCAGTCAACCAAATGCTATTCTCTGGATTTATATTTCTTTACAACAACCCCGGGTGCCTTTTAAGACTTTTCCATCTTCATTCTTAGCAGGAAGTCAACATGCAACTGTAGGCAAGGCACTCATTCTCCGAGCCATCAATAATTTAGAGTGGGAAAAGGACCAGTGGCAGCCATCAGAATTATTGCAAAACTGCCACAAGCAAGAAGACACAAACCAGCTAGTTTGTAAGTACACTAAAAGCAAAGTGCTCACGCAAATGCAAGGTCAATGGCTCCAAGGTGTCCAAACCTGTGTTCTGCAGTACCGTGTCTGACATACATCTTAGTCAACCTGCGGCAGAGGTAATCAAATGGATGAGCTCTGAACCCATTACTCTCTTACAGTTTGGGCAAAGCGGTAGGTTTGTTAGATTAGAATAATGACTCAATTATAAAATGAAGGGCAGGGGTGACTGTTAGCTACAGAGGATTGGGTTGACATTTGTCTACACTGACTATTGTAAAGATACTGTGATTGAGGCACAGCTGGCCATGTAAAATTTTTACAAGTTTTGTAATCCTGTTTGCAAAGTTAATGTGAACTGTAGCATCGTTGTGCTACCTGGGGAGAAAATGGCTGAAGGCAATCCTGTATGATCACATAGCCTCTTCAGGTTATTCTGGGTGAAGGAAGGCTGGAAGGTGGCCACAACTCAAGTTTTTTTGCCGCTGAGAAGGCAGTGTCATACCCACTCTGTAGCTGGCATAACCACCCCTGCAGACTGGTGACTTTTCACCCCTCTATTTTAAGCCTTACTTAAAAGGCATGAATTGCTATGGGAATGTTTGTGAAACCAGGAGTTGGAGTACATTGGAATTTGTCACTCAACAAACCACTGCATTTAACAAAGGCTTTTTTTTTAGATTAACATGGCTGGCTAGGAAAAGGGGTACTCTGTAGCCCTTTTCAGCTCGGCTCAATCCTCTTAGTGTGATTACAAACTGTGGAGCAGTTTCTCTTTGCAGTTTATTGTTTATTGTGACAAACGAGCCAGACTCTGGAGCTCCTCCAAGTAATTGTGGAAAACTCTGGACCATATATCAAATATGTTGAGAGTGAAAACACTGTGTATAGATCTACGTCAGCCTGTTCAAAAGTAAACATGTTGAACATAGATTATTTTTCTTTAAAACACGAAAAAAAGATGTGAGCATTAGGCTGGATGCAAAAGATTATCTTGTTAACCTTGACCAGACATCTTCAACATAAGCCTCCTTTTTGGACAAACGCACATAATTTCAGGCTTGCATTGCTTCTCATTTTGAAACAAAATAAATAATCTTAATGGTGATATTCTGAAATACATCATGTTTGTTTAACATGAAAACATGTCAAGCAAAGACTTAATTAAAAAATGCTTGAAGTTGTAAAATCATGGAGCAAAATGTCAGGATATGAAGAAAATGGATCTATTGAAAATAGTGCAAAATTAAAATTTATGTCCTCCAAGGTGCCAAAGGTACCAAAACACAGATGGTGAATATACAAAACAAAGACCTTAATTGGCACTGGTGCTGTAGGTTATATCAATACCCTCGAGTTGTTTGACAGGGAATGATTTAAGACGTACTCCGCGTGTAAATTCAAAACTCGCTGTTGCTAAGGATGCTGAGTGTGACGGATTGTTGCTCTGCCCTTGGTGGTGCAGTATAGATAGAGAACGGAGGGGGCAAATCTCACCCCTACGCGTGAACCTCATCCAGCCCCATCCCGGCTCGTACGGCCCAAGCTCTGTGATGTTACGCTGAGATGTAGCGTGCGCTAACGGACAGTGCGATAACTCTCAGATAGAGCTCGGCGTCGTAGTGCTCCAATAAACCCTCGGGTCAGTGCCACATGAGCTCCCCGCTCGAAGCTCGCCCCAACATTAGTCAGCCAGCTTGTCGGACGCTTCTCGGCTGGGGTAAATCCCGTTTCGAAGTCACGCGCTGACTGGTGCGGCTTGGCCGAAGCGAAGCTTTTAATTGCGGTGGGTTTGGAGCCGTCCATCTGCGGGGCTGAATGTTTACCACAGGAAGTCGGGCGGTGGGGGGTGGGGGGGTGTCAAGGCAGCGGAGGCAGAGAGCCGAGAAAGTTTGAGAGGGAATGTTGGCGGAGCGTGGAGCCGATTTGTTGGGTGATCAGTTCACTGAACAAATCAAACACGGGGGAGATTAGGGCCTAAGAGACGCTAATGCAGGGCGATGGCTGGCTTGAAGACCGCTACTCACCCATTTGCTGATCAAAGCGCTTGCACGGTGCGATTTCATAGGGAGCCGGAAAGGTCCAAAGGGGTCACAGCCACGTATTGCCTTTGCTCCTCCAGCTATGTTTTGAAAAAAAAATCACGAGATTGAGGCAGCACCCCGCCCACATTCCCATTCCGCTCTCCTCTCACCCGTGTCCGCGACAGCTCAGGACAGACTGTTGAAGGGAGGGAGAAATTAACTGCAGATCACGTTTAATGGCTGGACACTGCGGTATAGTCACTCTATGGGCTGTAGCCAGTTGAATAGTCACTGGGCCACTGGAGAAATGAATGTATTTTATGTTTATTTTATTGAGGCTGTTAAATTCATAAAAGTGATTAACAAAGTGAACTACAAGTGATTCTTCAAGTTGAGTTCAGCTTTTTTATTTTTTATAAAGTAATAAAATTCCTGAAAAGAATGCTTATAGTATATACTGTAGTTCCACATGGTTAACAATGGACTGTGTGGGCTGTCTCCCTATGAGAGGGTGTGAGAGAGAGAGAGAGAGAGAGAGAGATGAAGGCTGGTGTTTCTACCATTTTGGCAGGCTCCTGTATTCACCATTTCCACATTTTCCATGAGGATTCCAACAGAATATTTGCATTTTTGAAGCCTTTTGTGTAAGGACACAAGAGAAGGGGTCAGTGTGTGCGCACGCATTCACATGCGTGTGTGTGTGTGTGTGTGTGTGTGTGTGTGTGTGTGTGTGTGTGTGTGTGTGTGAGCATGTGTGTGTGTTTGTGTGTGTGTGCGTGTGGTGTTGACGACGTTGAAGCCTTGGCTCAGCCAACAGTCAAGGGAGGCCTGGCAGCTGAATGGCCCCCTCATTACGAAGCGACAGGCGTCCGCTCCCCCACCTGTCAGCGCTGGCGTGGGTTTGTGGCGCCACCGGGGCTCCCCCCACGCTTCATCCGTACAGGTGGCTGGCCTGTTTAATGGCCCACCCATGGAGGCACTGCAGCCAGCCCCAGTAATGAACGCCAGGCCTGCCACTCAACGCAGCCAACCTGCCGCTTCAAAAAAAGCATTTGGAGTGGATGGAGAGGAATCCCAAAAGCACCCCCGTAGAATATCAGAATAGTAATGCTGATGGGGACCCAGCGTTGTACATTCGCAGACATCAGTCATGAAACGGAAGAGGTCAACTTTAGACGTAACCCACTCACTGTATAATTCACACCCTCAGCGCCTGTACATTTTTCATCCATCTTTCCCGTTTCTTCTTTAGAGGGAAAATGGAGCTACTTTTACATCCTGTCTAACTTGATTCTGTGTAAGAGAACAGAGAGAGAGAGAGAGAGATGGAAAATAGTGAAACAGCATGTCTAAAATGTTGCTTGAACGTAGAAGCTAGGTGAAGAGACCCAGGAAATGAAAACGTCATTAAGAGCCCGCGCTCATTTCTTCCGAAAGGCAAACGCAGGGGAAGGGGGTAATCGCAAACAGATCCAACACGACCGCGGAGATGCGCCATATTGTTCCGCGCCGCTTATTACTACGGCGCCCTCGCTTGAAGGCTTTTTCTCAGCCGCGGCACAGACGAGCGTGCCGCAATCTCACGCGTCAAAATCACCGCGGCGAATCGGCAGATGACGTCACGGGAGGGGCAAAAACGGAGCGGCTCAAAAATAGCAGCGCGAGGCATGACAGACGTGCAGATGGCGAGGCGCTGAACATGTTGGTACCGCGATCGAGCTGTCAGGTTCTGATGAATAATCACGATAAAGAACAATTAACTGTTTTGCACTCACGGCGGCAAGTAATTCACACTTCCTCCTTCCAGCATAAATGATCAAGATCCAAAATTCTTTTAAAAATCCTATCCAACTGCACCCTCCCACCCATCACACACACACACACACACACACATAAATACGGCATACTGGCACAGACATACACACTCAAGCACGTGTGCGCGCACACACACACACACACACACACACACACAAATGGAAATAGTCCAAGCCTTCGCAGAATAGTCCAACAGAAGACCGTGTTTAACAACAGGTTATCAAAATGAGAATCTCTGAAAATCGCTGGCCATTTTATTTCCGTTGCTCATTCATGGGTGGATCTCTCCAATGCGTTTCGCTTTAATAAGACATATTTCCACCGCAAACAGGGGTTTTGATGCCGTATAATATTTGGGCTGCAAAGCCGCAGAAGCCTGTGGTAACAAGCAAGGCCACATCCCAGTGATTTCACACGCTTGTGCACAATTATACCAAATCAAACACACTTCTATTAAGCAGAACCAAATTGCTTAATGGGGCAATCTCCTGTTGATTTCTTCATTATATCCCGCTACAATCAGAAATGCTGCATGGCATGCGATCCAATGTTTTGTTTTGCATACTAATAAGGGGTCTTCAGTTCCTCTACCATCCACTGGAACAATTTAAGAAGCGTGGAGGGTAAACATGCAGATGCCCAATGAAAATGAGATTTTCTCCTCAGCAACAGCCCTCCCTCTACGCCCATAAGGAATTACCATGAAATGAGACACAAGGACAGGACTTTCAGTAAACACTCCTCAAAGACCTCCTAATGACAGATCGTCTTTTTTTGTGGCACAAATTAAAGAGACATAAAAATGGCAATTATATAATCAGGTTCCTTATCCTCACAGAAAAGAGTTTGCGAGAGAACCCTTTGTCAGGTGGGCTGCCCGTGCCCATTCAAGCCATCTGAAATAGTGCAGGATAAACTGTGTGCAGGAAGCACCTACAGCAACACTTAACAGAGAGGCAGGTTAGCACAAAGGGCTCTGATATAGAGCCCGCTCATTACCAGACCCTTGGAAATCCCTGATTGCGAGCTGCAGCCGTATAAATAAAACAGACTGTGGGCTCCTAAAAGCACTGCCTGTCAGCAGCGCTGCAGGCCTAGCGGGCCCCGGGCCCCCAGTGCACTGGCCCACCGGTCACAGCAGGGTAAACATCCATCAAAAGACACATTTCCACAGAGAGACTGCAATATGGTAATCTAAGACAATAATGCGTACTGTAAGTGTTTTTCCACAATAAACCATTGACATGTGTGCTTCTAACAATACCCGAATAACCAATATGTGGGGCATGAAATTGCATATGGATGTAACAGGCTTCTGCTCAAGAGGAATTTAGCACTGGGGTAAAAAGAAAAAAAAGTCACCCACCTCACTGTGAATCAGAATATGAAATGGGGTGCGCCATATAAGAACTGTAAATAGACATCATATTCTAGTCATCATTTTACGATCCGTCGTCGGCTGTATGAAGCAATGGATGACAGAGGACAATTGTCAACCTTCGAGCGAATGGGCTTTTGTTTTCCGCTAACATGCGGAAGAGTCATTCTCCGTCCCCACGCTCCCTTATGCTTTTGTTATTAAATTTTCAAAATCAGGTACCAATACGGGACTAAAGTAATTACGTCCGCCATTACCAGCGGCACTCGACATCCCGCGCGTGGAAGAGAGGAGCGGCGGAGGGCGAGACTGATTAGAGCTTAGCCGCGGCGTGCGTCCTAGGCCGGTTACAGACGGGGATTTAGGCCGCTCCCTTGCCTGTCTTGGTAGCCCGCGTCAGTCTGCGGTGATACTTTAATCCAGACTGGCCTTTTTGAAAAATGCCCCTGCCGGTGGCCCGTGCAGACATGATATGTAAATGGGGGATTGAGGGTGTCAGTGGGGAGGCGTTGGGGATCAGAACCTGACATTGTCATTAGCTTCTCTCCTCCTCTCTCATCAGACGTTGGCAGGCAGGGGCCACGGTCACGGGGGAGGGAAAACATGAGGAAAAAAAGCCCTGTTATCGGGCATGTTGCCACGGATATCGGTCGTATCTATCCTTCTTTTTCTGTGCTTTTTTAAATGACCTCCTGCCCCCCCCCCCCCACTTTCATTTTCTCTGTAATTTGAGCAGCTAGGCATGTCCACCATTTTATACATGACCCTATGAATGCTGGGATTTTTTCTTAATTAATGATGAGCCACATACATATACTAACCTCTGCTTTATGCACACACACGCACACACACACACACACACACACACACACACACACACGACTTTTAGGGTAGAATAAGCAAATGGCTATATAGATGCATCTGACTACATATTACATTATAAAAAAAATGTCAACTTTAAACGGTGAAAAAAAATCAGAAACCAAATGACTAACGAAATTAACATTTTCAATGGAATCCATCAAAGCGGTCAGCATCTCAGACGCTCTGACCCCCCCCCCCCAGGAGACAGCAGGCCCCCCGTTTGGAAGCAGCCAGACGGAAAACGCATGCGGCGTGTAGACACCCTGTAAATTAGAGGGCCTGTAATCAAGCATGATAATCACCTTTGAGTCACGTGAATAAATGCTCAATTTAGCAGAAATCGTGGAGGGTGCGAGCACCTCAGCGCTTCACCTTGAGCCGAGCGACGCCGCCGCTCGCACACCGAACTCTCGCCGTACGTGGCGCAGCAGATTTAAATTTAAATTACATTAATTCAAAGTTTCATTTCTTAATCATGCATTATTCAAAGTGAAATCGCTCTGAAGCACCACCGAACGTGTCCTGTAGGATAGCTTTCTGGGCTATCATTATCTGTAAAAATAATATTAAAAATGTAAGACTAGCCTAAGGATTGTCACCAAAATATCTGCGCTCTCCTTTTTTCCCCCTGAATATATTTTGTGGGTCATGTTTAAATTGTAATATCTGTGATTTAACATATGCAAAAGGGGATTACATTTTACCCCAAAATGTGATTAAAAAAAATTTCAGCACAACCAAGCAATATATCACATTCAAGAATATACCCTTTAATTTGACTGCTGCAGTATGAATACCATAAATCCTCCCCAACCCCCGTACTAAATTATTCAATAAAAAATGTTTTGAAATATTGAACTGGGTTTCTACTGCTGAAATTGCATTCAGTGCATAGCACAAATGAAACAAAATGTGAAATAAATAAATGGGATTTGAAGTGATGTCCTACAAATGTACGACATTGCGCTTCTGCCTCCTTGATCGGCACTGATGGTTGTGACAGATGGATCCTAACACACAAAGACAAGTGTAAAATATTGCAAACGAAATAATGGCTGGTACTGTATGGCATGGTAGGTCACTAAGATTAGCCTGATGACTGTGCGCTATGACACACAAACGCAAAAACATACAGGGTCCTTGGCAGCATGTGCTCAACTCCGCAACCGCTAAAGAGCCGCAACCGCTAAAGAGCCACAACCGCTAAAGAGCCGCGACCGCTAAAGAGCCGCAACCGCTAAAGAGCCACAACCGCTAAAGAGCCGCGACCGCTAAAGAGCCGCAACCGCTAAAGAGCCACAACCGCTAAAGAGCCACAACCGCTAAAGAGCCACAACCGCTAAAAGAAAATTCTGGGTTACGCCGTTTCACCTCTGTCTCAATCCAGACGGTAAAGACTGTCTAAAAAAAGAGGGTAGAGGGAGTGCAGGGTGAAGGGTGTCTCCGTCTGAAAGGACGGAAAATGTCTTCTGATTCCCTTCGTAATGAGCGAGGCCTTTAACCTGCGGCGTGGATAGACAGACAGTCCAACGGCTGGACGGCCCCCACCCGCCTGCGCCTCCCCAGTGAAGGCTCCTCTCAGCAAGTGACCCCGTTCCCCCCCCAATCCCCCCCTTCCGCCTCGTGTGTGGCAGGCAGAGACACCTTCTGGGGACCCCCGGCCAGCTGCGTGCGGCCGAACCGCGGCAGCTGGATGCAATGTCCGAGGACGGCCTGGGGACTGCAAGCCCTAGCAGATTCCTCAAAGCTTTATTCAAGTACATGTCAGTGTTTTTTTCTTCTTCTTTTGGCTTGTAAACATCCTGTCACAGGCTGTTGTGGCTTTGAGAATTGGCAGCAGAACACAATGGATACCAGCTCTAATATGCTGATAAACTACAATGATATTTTCCCAGGGAAACAGAACATTTAAGCAACAACGTGCTCTACAAGCTTGGATATCGAACCATGCAGAATATATGAACCTGAAATCTCAGTTACTTACAGGCCATAGAAAACACTTAAAGCACTGAAAAAAAAAAAAATGTATATATATATATATATATATATATATATATTTTTTTTTATTCACTGAATTTATTATAATGCAAATAATACATACACAGCAAGGTTAAAGCTAGTTTTAACTCCATGTTCTCTGCACTTTTTAATGAAAGAAAGCACACATACTGTATACCGTGGAGCAGGTGTGCTGTGTTTTTTTATGTTACCAATCTGAAATAATGTGCCCTGAGTTCTGCAGTATGGTGCATTTAAATTACCCTCCTTTATAGTGCACACAGGGGCAATCTATGTCTCTGGCTGCAAACACGGAGACCGCATGCAGAGAGAACGATGGTCCAATGGTCACAGCCCCCCCCCCCATACACACCCACAAACTAAATCACAGTTAATTTATGACTGTCATCATGGGTCTGAAAGCTAATGAAAGACAGCAGTGCCAAATTCACAGTCACTTAGAATGAATAGTGGGGGGGGGGGGGGGGGGGGGGTTGTAAAACATCGGCAACAACAAGATCGAGAAAAAATATGAGACTTGAGCCTTTTATCCCTGTAGCATTTCTGTTTCTTTTTCATGCAGTAATGAATAAAATAATCAACCTTGAAGCAGGATAACATTGTTTTTTTCCCCCATGCCTTTTGTTGGCATTGTTGTTTTCTAATGTTGTTGTTAGTAACGGCGCAATTAGGAAATAAAATTTCAAGTGCAAATTACAATGGCGCAGGTTTGAAAGAACGGTCTGCTGAGGGCTCCCCGGTGCGTGCGCGCTGCGCGCCTCCCCCTCGGTTTACGGCTCCGTAAAAAGAGCGCTTAAACATCGGTAAAGTGGCCGATGAGACGCCCGGATCAATGAGCACGAGTGAGACAGTGGCCAAGCTCGGCTGGACTGCAGCCTGGCTGCCGCACACCTCCGCCAGCAACGCGGCGCTTTGTCATTAGCGCCTATTACTGGGAAATGGAGGAACTAGACTTTAATTGGCCTTTTAATTGCTACGTAAATTCAAGTCACGCGCTGTGATCCAAGTACACTTTCCTGTCTGTAACTCAGTCCCTGGTTGGCGCTGTCTGAATGTCAATGAACAGATGGAAAAGCGTGCAGGGGAACATCCAAAACAACCGAAAACACACAAAATAAACCTCAACAAAGGGTAAATAAAAACCCGTAAACCTACTCAACAAGAAGTAACTATATCAAATCATTATCCAAACAAGGAGCAAACGCATCGTTAAAATGGCACAACAGTACCAAGACTCGTCTGTCTTATGAAGGGAAATAGATATTGCACTGGAGCCTAACTCCATGCATTTGCCCTGGATATACACACAATACAGACCCACTGTACAATGCCTGCTGTATAAATAAGGACAGGAAGAGGAAAGAGAGCGTGTAGTGGTGCAAGACGTATTTTCCGGCGAGCGGGCTCACAGCTGGGTCCGTTTAGCCCTGATCCTGGCCTATCTTTACCTGGTCAGTGACTGAATCATGAGGGATTAGGGTGGAACTCTCAGTGCCATTGATCAAGCTCTGGCTGGCTTCACTCGGACGAAGCATACAGCATGTGGCACGTCGCACTGCGCGCACACCCATCCACACACAAATTCGCACACGCTAACCACAGACACATCCGCACAAACTGACACACATGCATACCTGCATTTGCACATTTTACGGACGGTAGCTCTTGGAAATACTGTTTGATCCGAGCAGGATCAAACTCCATCCGGCCGATAAATTCACGGTTTGTAAGTAGTGTTATTGCAGGGTATTGATTATTGCATTAAGCTGATAATCTCGCCTAAATGTAAAATCCATGGCAAGACGTGAGCCTAATGTCTCGTAAAGCCCAGTGTGTCCCAGACCTGACGTCAGAACACTCCTTTGTTCCCCTGTGAACAGGGGAGATGTGGGCTTACGCTGGTACGCAAACCCAATGCATCAAGAATGAAGAGTGGGAAAAGGCAATGCCAAACCCCCGTTAGCTCCCTGAAATCTCTGTCGTACAAACACAAAGGCAGCAATGCTGTCGATGAAAACTGATTGTTCATTTGTACTGGGGGGCTCCGTGGCGACTGAGGCAGAGAAAACAACGGTACTCATGTTTCCGCTCCTGGGTTAAGAAAACAACATCCTCTGAGGCCCTGGAAAACAATAATTTGTCAGGTGCAAAGGGATTTTGATAGAACCTTAGAAATATGAACCTGAGCGTTACGAACCGACCGGTCGACCAAACAGGATATGAACCTGGAAGCACAATTCTGCCTCTTCAAGCCCCTTAGGCTAAACACAGATCACTTTTGTTATCATCACTGATGCAAGAAAAGTGAGCATTAACCAGAAAGTAGTTACATTCCAATAAAATGAGCATACCTCTCGCTCTATAACTGTGTGTTGGGTCCATCTAAAAATCAGTTGGGGGCAAGTTTCCAAAAGTGCGGATGAAGAATGAAAAACAACAGTAGGCCACCTTCTCTTGTACAGTACAATATGCGTTTTAATGTGATTTTCCACACATTAATGTATGGATGTATTTATTAAAAAAACAGCGCTAGAAGAAGTTTAGGTTAAGCCGGGTGGTGATGAGCCACCTGCATTTCAGCAGACTGCTGCTCCCCTTTCAATTATCCCTCACTGACACCATGTCCTTTCTGACATGGCAGGAACTAACCCTGCCAGGCTTTAAACTCGTACTTCACCGAGGGCTATTCACCAGGACAGTATGGTTTTCTGCCTCTTTGTCTGAGTGGAAAACCAGAAAGGCATTAATCCAGTTTTTCATATATGCATCATGAAATGAATTTATTTGGTTTGCAACTACAATTTGTACTCCAATGTAAAATCTATCCAATTCATCCAGTTCTCTTGGTTATCATAGCAACAACCTGTATTCAGCCTTTTCTCAGTGGGGAAAGACCACACAAATGACCTAGCATTAAACCTTATGTCAAAATCTTTAAAGGCCCACACAGATATTTTTTGTGTTTTTGAGCATTTCATATCATCATATCATCCTGGAGCTTTTCAGCTTTGTGACCAAAATCATTTTACCAAGAACTTTAAAATATGCATACTTCGATCAAAATAATTATTTTTTACTGGTTCAAGTAAAGAATAATAATTTTGATCGAAGTATGCATATTTTAGGGTTTAAATGCGATTTTTCTGAGTTCTTGGTAAAACGATTTTGGTCCCACTTTAAACAGTCTCCATATGAAGGCTTTATATAGCATATATAAAGCCTTTATAAACGAGACATAATGGCTTAATAAATCATACATAAGCAATGTCATGCTTTATAAACAGTGACATAACACCTTCTTATGCAACATGTTATGCCAAATGTGACATAACCAACAATAGTCACCTGGCTAATGGCTAAACATTATACTGGGTTACATAAAACATGCTTATGTAGGAGGCTAGACTAACTGTGACACTGTGATCTGGCATAACATGTTGCATGAGAAAGTGTTATGTCACTGTTTATGAAGCATAACATTTGATTATGTATGATTTATGAAGCCATCATGTCATGTTTATGAAGGCTTTATATAGCCTTCATAAATGGTGTGGTCAAATCATTTTGGGAGTTTTCACAAAAGCTACGTCACTGCTCTTTGCTAACGTTTTGTGGCCGTTTGAGATACTAAAACCAGGAAGAGAATGCCAATGCCTGTGGGCCTTTTAAAAGCAGCTATAGTACATGTCCTTTCCTCATGTATCACTAGCACATTTCTTAGCCAAAAGCTTTATCTGTAATCAAAACACATGCACTGCATATTTATGATGGTAACTTTTGTAATGTTTGTAATGTTTTTGTTTTTAAGAATGCTAGACACGTATAATTTCCTTTGCTAGCTGTTTCTGACTATAGGCTTATTATATTGTGTCTCATTATGTTCCTTTTTTCAGAAAAAGGTGATGTAAAAAAAAAAGAAGAGATCCAGCTTACAGCTCGTTTGATTATCAGTTATTAATCTGTACTCAAGCCCGGTTTTAAAATATTGCTAGAGTAATGCAAATAACCATTCCAACAAATGATATGGATTAAAACTGATGTATTATGACTCATAAATTCCAAAATTATGAACATTCCAGAGCTCCAAATGACCCTATTCCCAAAGGTTTATATCTCTGAGGCTGGTAATGAGCTATATTGTATGCTGAAAAATGGGAAAATTATCTTCTTTTATGCTAATATAATTTCTCAGAGAAAAAGGGGTTGTTCATGAACAACTATTCACGTCCCTGTTTTCAGTACTTTGCGCACTCTCTCACCGCAAAGGATAACACTACTGAATCATCTCCCGTAAGACAGCAGTGGACGTATTGATGGGGAACACAGAATCGTTCAAGGTCCTTCAGATCCTTTCTATATGAGTGGAATTCCATTGTTTAACAACAACCTTTTTTTTTCCTTCAAAACGTCTTGGCACTTGCTGGAGTTCATGATTCCACTGACCTCAACAAGAGCCTCAACAACCACAAAACAGATCCAGCACCATACTTCACTGTAGGTATGACATCCTTTTCAACATAAGTGTCTTTGTTCTGACGCCAAACCCGCTGCTGGTGTGCATGGCCAAAAAGCTAAATTTTGGACGCATTGTCCATAACTCCAAGTTCCAATCAAGCTTCAGCGTTTATATAATGATCATGTAGATGGTGTGGTCAAATCATGATCGGGATGGGAATTACGGACCACTGGGTTCAAATGGCATGTACTCCCAGCATTCTAGGCTTTGAGCCCGCAAGAAAGCTGCTTGGCACAGAACACAATGGAGCTTTACTCAGCATGCAATGATGTCACTCTAATGGAGTCATTATAGAGAAATGGGCCCACTGCAATTACTGCATACTGGGAAAAAAACCATTTAAAAAAAAAGATCATTAGCAATAATTGGACATTCTGTTTTTTTCACATCCACATGTTTAATAAAGTGTGTCTTTGGGCCCTCAAAGTGAAAACTCTATAGCGTTCCCCACAGACTCAGTGAGACAGAGCCGGGTTTATATCCTTCATTTCGTCCCTGGCATATGCGCCGAAGGAGTGCCTCACCTCTGCCAGCGGCGGGAGCAGGTGTAATTGGACCGCTCGCTGCGGCCGACCAGGTCAAAATGACCCGGAATAAATGTGGTGTGTCCACTCGATACCGGGGCATTCATCATTCCTCCCCCTCCGGTATCGCAAGCCTCAGAACCCAGCGGGTATCGTTTTCCTATGCAGACGCCACGTAGGGCGACACGCTGAAGGATGTGCATTGAGCAGGAACGGCGGATTTCAGATGAGAAAAAACAAGCGGGGCACAAGCATAGGAACGACGACGCGGCCCCGAAGTGCCTTTCGAGAGGCAGGTGGGGAGGGAGTCAAAGACCACTGTGCCTGACAAAAAATAATTTCAAACGAGGGTAAAAAGAACAGGCATGGGGAGATGAGGGGGTCGGCGGGGCGGGGGGGTTGGGGGTGAAGGAAGGGGTACAGGGCGGGGTACGACAGGGCAGGGCGAGCCTCTTTCTCCGCCCCCCCCCCCCCAACCCAGCGTGGAGTCAATGAAAACATACCGCCTCTCTCACTTAGCTCCCCGTGGGCAAATATGAAAACGCTGCCCGCCGCACGCTGCTGCTCATTAACCACCATGTTTTAGGTTGCCTGGCAACCGTTGCCCAGGAAGGCATTCCGCTGGCAGTTTTGTTATACCTTTTACACACAACCCTCCCCCCTCCCCACAACTCGCCCCACTACCCACACCAAAATCTGGAAAGTCCAGACGGAGGAGGAGAGGTGAGGGCGGGGGGCGTTTGGGCAGGGGCACAGCCCAGACTAACCCTGGGGATGTAATTTGCCTGTTGGTTCTGCATCTCTCAGGTGCTTTGAAGTGCGGTTCAGTTTGTGCTCAAAACAGAAAGGAGTAAATTGGCTATGAAATGGTCTGATGAGGCACTTTGTCCCTGTAGTGGCTGGCGTTCTTGTTTGGTAAGTCTCCCATAGAGATATTTAAACGACTGAACTGTATGTAATGCGGTATGATTTGAAGGTGTGCAGGACTGATTTACGGTTAAGAAAATTACATTCAACAGAACGGAACTATAAATGGCTCTCAATGTGTTGCACTGTATCTATCCTGCGCAGTTAAATGTTTGCATCAATTATGTATTTTACACTGCGTGTTTTACATATGTTGTAGCTGTGGTTGGTCATGAAATGTGCAGCTGAAAAAAAGACTTCTTATGTTAAGTTATGCTAAACCACTTAAAAGCCCCTCTGAGTATCTTCGCTCCCAGAGAGAGCGAGACATTTTGCATTAATGCTTTTGAATGTGCATTGCACAAATTATATAGAGGTGCCTGCATTAAGTAGAAACCACTCAGCAAAATACAACAAGACTACACAGTCAATTATTCCAAAAGTGCAGTATGGGTATTGCAAAAGAAAACGCCAGACTGCTTTTATAAAGAAAAAGCAGACCGATTTGGCTAATTCAGTTACGATCCACAACACGTTGGAAATGACTGGTGAGGAACATTGACCCCTGACCCCTCTGGTTCTCTGGGGAAAGGGGGGAAATCCATCTAATGTAAATACGGTATGCAAATACACTCCCTGCCCATCAGTCATGCATTTTCAATGGATGACATTTGCTGACATTTTGGGCCCACGGCACCTCCGCAAACCTCTAACAAACCAACAGAATGGCCGGACGCGTGATGAGTTAAATGTTTATCACAACGGCATCAAATTTTATCCCCCCTGTTCCTTCTTTCTCTTTGTTTGATAAACAAACAAATGCCGCTACGCGTCAGTCATCACGTTTCATGGGAAAACAGATCGGATGAAGTCTCATACTTTTCGCCTTGACCCCCATTACTCAATTCTTGCCATATGTAGCTGGATATAAAAAAGATCCTTTGACTCAAAAGAATAATGATGTATTATGATTTGCTAATTTTTTACAAATGTATTAAATGTTAGGAGTTGTCAGAAATACAAATAAGAGGCTTTGCAAAGTTTTAAGCTAATAACAATTTTCAAAAGGATCTTTGAAAAAATAAAACAACATAGATTATTAAGAGCATTACAAAAGAGCGTTACAAAATCTAGTAAACAACTATAACAAAATTATAAAACAAATAGATTATTTGTTTTGGGACTTCTGGACCTTAAAACCATGCAGGATTGACCCACATGCCTACTAACAGTGATGTATTACCTATTCTAAAACAAATACTTTATTTTCTAAATGTGTTTTCTGCTTAAAAATGTGGATAAATGTTTATAAGGGGAAATTCATCTGAATTATTTCTGAAGAGATTTTTGGGAATACATGATTTACATACTGAGGCTGGCTACTGAGAACAGTGTTTCATCAGGTTTCTTCATGCTGATTAAATGCATGATAAATATGCTTCAGATGTTCTCATTACGTTTTGTGCACAGATCTGTAAGTTAGTCAGTTCTGCTCAGTTTGTCTCCAACCACTGACTGTTTTTTTTTTTTGGAAAACCTATAACCACATATTATTACAGTGTGGGTTCGGAGGCAAACGTGGTGGACTACGCCAGATGTGCGCGGTGGCGAATGACGGCCCGGCCCAGAGTGTGCGCCTTCCTGTTTCTTCCTGTCGCGAGGCCGACAGGTTTATTTATCTAAGCCCTGGCTGCTCTCCTGGTTCCCTCTTGGGCTAATTCAGTGTGAAACCAAATCCCTCAATTAATCCGTTAAACTGCGGTTTTCACCATTAGACCAATTATACTATTAGTAGCCGTCAGGTCTGCAGACCCACTAATGGCAGGCTGTGAGTAGTGGCCTGGTTTTGTTGTTGCAGACGCAGTGATGCAGCCTACATTTCTGAACAGACACCTCTTGGGAATTTCAGACAATTTTTGAGAAAGAGCCTGGATCAAAAGGTGGAACATTTGAATGTGTGAAAGCCATTTAAAAAATGTAACCCTGCCAGAATGTTCCTGTAACGTGTACGATTCTGTTTTTTAAAGGAGCACAACTATATCACTGGCCAAGATATGTGACTTTTTTTTTTGTCTGTGGTGTTTCTGGGAAGGTTCTCTGAACTGTTTTTGCAATAGAAAAAAAAAAAGTTCAAAGAAAAAGTGGAAAGTGAAAAATTCAGACTGAAAAGTTAGAGACTAGTGTATCCCTGTGTGTCTTATAACCATAACATTCATCCTTTAAATAGCCTGCTTTTCATCCTCAGTGTGCGGAAATGTAGATTCAAAGCAGAAGTATGATAATCTTTCTTCCTACCAACAACATTTCACATCGCCAATGCCATGCTGTCTAAAGGGATGTTAATTACATTCATTACATTACATTCATTACAAGCGTTGCAAAAAGAATAATTGATACATAGCCTAAAAACACCTAAATACATAGTCTAATGTCATTGCATTGATTGTTCTTTGTACATTAAAGCCCATCAATATGTGGAGGGCGCCATTTGCCACACTTTCTTGTGCTGGTTCACCCGGTTTGTAAGCACTTTGTAGATTCGACATCTGAAAAAATACAAGTGTGCTTTGAAAGCCACAAGCAGTGTGGTAATCTGTACGAAGAGAAAAATAAGTGACACCAGAACTCAGAGGTCTGGAGTGAGGGAAACAAACAACAAGCACCCGGCTGTTTCCAGGACCCCCGGCTGTTTCTGTGAGCTCTCTGTCTGCCCTTATCCCTCTGTCTCTCAGCTACAGGCAGTCACTGGGGCCTTCTGCAGAGAAAATAAATATCACATCGCCAGATTTAACTTCACCTTGCGAAAACTCCCATTTACTAAAAGCATGGGCGGTGATGGAGCGGCCACTGTGTACACCTACACTCTGCCCACGGCCAAAGGGCTCAGAAGTAGGTAGAATAGAAACGTATTTGTCCTTACAAAGGGAATTTGCACACAATCTTGCACACAAGGACTCATGGCATTACAAATAGAACACATTCCAACACCTACCAATAATTAACGCACACGTGCACACACACACACACACGCACGCACACCCACACACACCCACACACACAGAAAACAAACAAACAGCATCACATTGCAGTAAATAACTCTTAGACAGCTTTCCAAGAAACAAGCTTCATTCATCTGCTGTTAAGAGGACACGTACCTCTGGGGAAAAAAAGAGCGTTGTGTTTTGTTAGTCTTAATGCAGGTCATCTCATAACAGATCTCTTTAGCATGATTTTCTATGTTATGGTGAAGTGGAGGAGCAGACAATGCACAGAGATGGGCATCACTGACATTCATAATTCTATACTTACAAAAGTTTTATTGTGGCAAGCTGCAAGTGAGAACTATCTTCACTGTAAATCTCTACTAAAGAGATTCCTGTACCATATGGTTGAATAATGTTCCTTCCCAGATCCTTCCGCAATTGGAATTTCAAATCTGGTCTGGTTGGAATTTCAAATTTCAAATCCCTGGTCTGATCTCATTGCATTTCCCACCTCATTTCCTGTGAGTTACCTGCATTGCCTCACAGGCAAGGAAAATGCCAGAATTGCCCTCCGCGCATCAGGTGAGCTTGATTTGATTCAGTCCTGAGATATGCGAATAGCAAAAAAGCAAATAATCTTTTATAATGAAGTAAAGAGATACTGAAATGATGAAACACGGTCCGTGGGTCTAAAGGGTAAAGCATGGATAAGTGCACTGCCATGTAAGCTAATAAAAGCGAAGCCGGCCAGGTTCTTGAAAGGCTCGTTTAACCTCGCCTTCTCCCAGAATGGGAATTTGATTTTCTCCCAGCTAATGTACTAGAGGCCCTTAATGAAATTCAAGGGCAGGGATTTTTTTTTTGGCGGAAATTGTCATTTCGTGCAAAACTCGGAAGGAGAATGGTGCACATTTAATTCCCCCGACCCGGTGTGTTGAAGACCGGGGGAGCTAATTTTGAAGAGAACTGCCTCTGATGAGGGCTAACAAAAGCCTCCGGTCCCTGGCTTTATCTCAGCGAGCAGGAGGACTTTGTTAGCCGCTCTATTCTATAATGCGGTGGATTCAGACTGCACCAACTTCTAATTGAATTTCAGCAGCCAGTGACTCCTTGGCTCACCTGCTCCCTTTTGTTACCTGCAGGTTCTTTCAGTGCCCTGGAAAGACCAGCTCTCTCGCCCGGTCCTGTTGAAGCGAGTCATTTTCTTTTACACTTTTACAGGACGTCACACTGCTGGAAGAATGGGAGGGAGAGAGAGAGAAGGGGAGGCAGAGAGAGAGAGAGGGGGGGGGGGGGTTAGAGTGGAAGAGATGAAAGAGAGGAGAGAAAGAGATAGGAAGGGGGAAGAGAGTGAGAGTGGCGGAGAGATGAGAGAAAGAGAGAGAGAAAGGAAACATGAGAGTGGGAGATGAGAGAAGGAGAGACACAGAAAGAGAGAGGAGAGAATGAGGGGTATGAAGGGGGAAGAGAGGAAGAGACATGAGAGAGAAGGAGAGAGACAAGGAAAGAGAGAGGGAGACTGGGCTTGATTCATCCTGCTTCCTTGCTTGGAACACAAGTCTGTTCAGAAATGAAATAGTTAGCAATACTTGCAGTCAGGAGTTGGGGCAGCTCAGGGGCTGGGAGCAAACACATACTCACTCAAACACACACACACACACACGCACGCACGCACGCACGCACGCACGCACGCACGCACGCACGCACGCACGCACGCACGCACGCACGCACGCACACAGACACACACACACACACACACACACACACACACACAGGCACAAAGCACAATCAGCTTTCACAAGGGTGAGGTAGCACTCTCAGCCTCGGTTATGCAAAGCCAGCAAGAGAAGTTGACAAGTTGCCTTTTTTTTTCCAAATTAATGGTGCGAGGTCAAGGTCAAGAGCAGGGCTGATTGTGCAGCGTGCGCAAACGTTCAGGAAAAAGAGCATCAGAACGCACACACCATTTCCACACCATCGCCCCAAATAGCGCCGACTGCCTCCGATACGGCACGAGGCAGACGCTGACGGAGTCCGGTCGGGGCCAAGAACCGAAACCGTACGAAACACCCGCCTTCACGCCCGCTGGAGGGGGGGGGCGGGGCGAGCGGAGGCCCAGCCGTGTGTGAGGCGATCAGATTCTGAGACACAGTAACACTCCGAAAACATGTAATCAGCATCTCACTGGTGTTAATTAAAGATGTTAGTGCAGTGGAGTGGGTAATGACACGGGAGTTGTGCATCCTCTCCGCAGATGGATATCTCCGCCTCCCCTCTCGCGCTCTCTGGAGTCGCACCACACTGGCTGCTCAACAAAGAGCAGGAGCGGAGAGAGGGGCGGGGCTACGGCTAAAGGTGCGCATTAACTTGTTTGGATCATGACAGTCCAATAACAGTCTCAGCAGATCATACAGGTAGACAGACGCTTTTACATACAGCACATAGATAGGTAGCCTAATAAAGTAGCATAAGCCAAGATTAAAAGTTAACATTGTCGAGAACATTTTAATTTCAGTCACGTGGTACAGTAGAGCGCCGCCAAAAGAGACCTCACTGGGACCAGAGCAGAAAACATGAAAGGTTGAATAAAGTGGTAAAAATGTAAATAAGCATGGTAGTTCCACACAATGTGAAAGTTTAATTAATTGCCCAAACCATTTAGCTCCCATTTTTTGTTGTTTTCACAGCATGGTGACCATTAACAATCAATCACATACGACAGGGAAGGTTCAGTAGTCCTAATTTCCGCCAAGAACATAAGTATGGATGTAGCTACTGTACTTCTGTAAAAGCTGGCCCTTCGACAGGCTTTCAATCTCATTAAGAAATTGACATTAACAAATGAGGACTTTGATTAATCTGGTAGGCCGCTTATGTGGGAGGCATAGATGTGCGGGTCGATTTCATTTCACCGGTACACAATACCTGGACAGGTTTCATATTATCTGTTTTGCATTGGAAAATTAGACAGACAGATAGAGATAGATAGATAGATAGATAGATAGATAGATAGATAGATAGATAGATAGATAGATAGATAGATAGATAGATAGATAGATAGATAGATAGATAGATAGATAGATAGATAGATAGATAGATAGATAGATAGATAGATAGATAGATATAGATGCAGGAGCATGGGTTTGGGATGTACTGCATGTCAAAAATGGATGTATTATATATCTAAAAATCTCCATTTAAATACAACGCTTCTAATAGACCTTGTACACAGAGTTGCACAAAGCATGTGCCCTGTCACTACAGGACTGCATTTCACACTGCCCCCTGGAGGTTATGAACAAAAGTGGCAAAACCCCCAGCTTCCATTAACTTAAAAAAACCCCAGAATTAGCACTGACAGAGACAAATATGAGATAGAAACAATATCAATCTCTCAACTCTTTACGTGCTTGTAGTCCATTCTTACTACATTATTATTTTTACAATTTTGTCTGAACACAACATCAACTTGTGTTTGTCAGATCACATTTAGTGCAGTGACACATGGCCAGATTATTTGCGCGAACCTTTTTGAATTTATTAAAGTTTTTTTGGTGTACGGTAGTTTTAATTACATCGCGGCGGACTTGATTTGGACAGGCTGCGAACGGCACTCCTCAGATTAGCAACAACCGCGTGAGCGTTTTAATTCACTGACTCGGTGCAGCTGGCTAGAAACATCCGCAGGCAACGGCACTGCAATCAGGCCCAAGGTGTGAGGTTTTCTAATTCGCCACTAGACAGATGTGCGTTTCCTGACTGGTGATAGGTCAGCTTCACAAAGAGAACCTCGCTTTTTATACGGGAGAAAGGAAGCGGCAAACCGGCGATGACTCACTAATTATAAACTTCGCCGTTTTTGTTATTTATTTCCCCGTAACCCGCGAATGCCTGTTTTGCACACAAGTGGCTCGAAACTGTGATTATGTTCAAAAGAAAGTGTTGAAAGCACATCCACCCACTATCTTTTTGTAGGTGTGAAGGTTCCGCTTCCCCGGGTTTATTTAGAGATACACCACCCCACCCCCCCACCCCACCCCACCCCCCCCCACCCCCACCCCACCCCACCCCCACCCCTACCCCTGTGCTCGCTCTCCCCTTAATCACACGGTGCACAAACTCAATCTACAGTCGGACATGAAAACAGCATGTTATCAAGGGGGGCCCGAGGGCCGCATGTCCGGAGGGGCGAAAGCATATTGGGATTATCCCTCCGCAAACACAATATTATTATCGCAACACCAGTCCCTCTGCTGCGAGACAAGGCCGGCAGTAAGGGATGACAGGAAGGAAAAAAAAAAAAGAGAGAAAGGGGGGAGGGGGGTACAAAGAACGATATTAAGCTGAAACCAAGCGAGGCGTTTATATTTTGCGGATTTCCTGTGCGGCGTCATTCACGCGCTTTCCGAGGACACCGCGCGGCGTCTAATAGCCACTTTTACACCGCTCCAATCGCTGCGGGGGGGAGACGAAGCAGGCCGGCGCCCGCGCCCCGTCGCCGTGTCAGGGAGCCGCGGCGAGGAGGTAATGTGTGGCGGTCGCCAGCGATGACAGCCTGTCTTCGGTCAGTAATGAAGCGAGGAGGAGGAGGAGGCGAATCGTGACCTGAGAGTGGAGAAAAGCCCTTGATCTCCCGGCACCCATTTTACGCACCCCCACCCCCCTCCTCAAAAAAATGTCTAAACGTTCCTCTGGGTTTGTAAACACCGCCGGGTCTCATCTGACACGTGGTTACACGTCGTCTGATGGCCGCCTCGTTTCGATCGGATCCGCCGACGGTCGTACCCGCCTTGGCACGCGGGCGAAC
>CM056378.1:99079576-99154263 GCA_029718625.1 Synaphobranchus kaupii | reverse complement strand
ACAATAAAAAAGGGCCATGGTTTCCACTGCCGTTCCCAGATTCGGTTAGCCTCAAAGATTTTATTGCCAAATTTATCATTGCCACCGTTTTTTCCATTAGATTTCTCATTATTTCCCGCAATCTAGGAATAGGCGTAACGGACGGTAAAGGGAAACCGTGTGTCTGTTGCCGGGGCCATGAAGGCATACTCACAGCAGGTTTGGGTCTATAAAATTAATTCTGTATTTCGTTTCATTTTGGAAAAAAAAAGGTCGATCACAATGACCGGAGGGCAGACATTATCTTTGACCTGTTCTATTCCTCTCTTCACCCCAACGACACGTTCACGTCACGATTTGTGATCTAATATCCAGAAAGCAGCAGCAATGCTTCTAAGGCTCGCGGCTGCGTTGGAAGACCAGGAGAAAGGAACAATGCCTTTTTGAGTAAATGACTCTAATTGAGGCGTGTGCCTTCGCCACGACAGATAAATTAGCCACTGTCACTGACATTCCGATGAGATGTGTCGCTTTTAAAGAGTTTTTTTGTGTGCCCACTGAATGTGCCATTGTGATCACGCCTTGATTTCTCCGTCGTCAAATCACCTCATTTAATAATGTCCAACAAAGCAGCTGCCGAATCTCAGTCACGCTTTACAGGAAGCAGAGGCGTTTGCTTGGGCCGCCTGTGCAAATGCATTTGCCACTATTTGCTTTGATAAAAGGTTTAAGCCCCGGATTCCGTCCCCAAAGATGTGCATCGCTCTTGCATGGCTACAGTTGCCTATAGCTACAGCTCACACCTAAGCCGACTATGAGGGGAGACAGAATTCAAGTTAGACAGGAATAAAACCTTCTTACAAAAGGAAGGAAATTATAAATATTAAGATGCATACCATCCATTCGGGATGGAAACAAATCAATAATCTGTTTTGATGTGCTTTATATTCCTTTGTTTCCTCCGTCACTCAGATGGGCGTAAATATGTCTATCCTATTATGGATATAATGGATATAAAACAGCTGGGTTTAAAGCGACTACAGAAAGCCTAGGCGAATCTTGCAGGGAAAAAAAGGCTGATAGCAAGCAGCTTGGTTAACAGGATTCCGTTGTTTCTGTGTATTTGTGGTGGGCATTGTTGGTAATGCTGCGGCTGTTCCATTGTTCCTCTCTCGGGTCTTGGCAAGGTTAGGTCTTGGAATCAGTTCCATCCTGTGACATCATCAGAATGGGACGGGTTCCAGTAGAGGAGGGCAAATTCACTCAACCATGTAGCAGCTTGGCGTTGTCCCTCCCTGCTCGTTGCTCCTGCTGTCCTCCGACTGTTTTTTCCACACCTTTCATTACACAGAAATCTAAATATCAGTCCATTGTCATGGTAATTTAGGCCACTACCTGCAAAACAATGGAAGACAACATACAAAAGAAAATAGAATGAATAAAATAAAGAGAGAATAAAAAGGCCCAATATAAAATAAAGGTCGCCTGTTGTTTTCCTGATATTTTTTTTCTTTCTAGGCTTATTCTTTACTGAGAAATGACTGGCACCATGAAAATTATAAATCATCGGATAGAATAGAAAACAACAGCATGCAGAAAGAGACCACTTGCCAGTGAAAATACCCATCGTGATTTCACATCCCTATCCATGAACTTCGCTTAATCAGTAACTGCCCGTGTGTAAGGCCAGTAAGTGAAACCGCTCACAATAACCCTGTGGCGATAACAACGCTGTGTTTTTCTATAGCTGCGCACGGTCCCAGGCCGCCATTACGGCTCTTTGAGTGGCTCCCTCTTAATTGGAATAACAGCAGTTACGTGATGTCAGGAACCAGTGCTGGGTATTCGGTTTCCTCACATGATACCGAACAATCAGGACTAAAGGTATCAAAGGGAGAAATCAAGAGCGGAATTTAATGTTGCGTAAGCTCTGTAGACTGAGTGATACCCGTTTTGCACGGCTCCGTGAGGCTAGAACTGGACGGCTCTCATCTCTCCGAGGCTCGTTTCGCAGCATGCGGGGAGGGAGAAGACAGAACGCGGATGTGCCGTAATCACATCACTTTAACGTCAATAAAATCCCCTCACATAGCAGTCGGAGTGCATCTGTTTGTGTAATCAGTGTAAACAGGCCTGTATTCCAACCGGTCCCATAATGATTATGCAGGCTGAGTATTTCCAGATAATTCAAGGCTGCAAGTACAGTATTACTCATCTCACATATTTGAGGCATACAGTAGATACACAGCTATTTATGAGGGAAGCTTGTCAGTTCTGTGCCGTCTAAATCACGTCTTAGCAACTAATTTGACATAAAGCCGTTCCTGCAATCCTGCCTATCAATGAAGTCTGCGACGCTGATGACTCAGCAGCATCCTTGCTCTTTGCATAAACCTTGTAGGTTGAATGCACTTGTCACTCCGGATGAGAGCATCTCTCACATTTCAGTTTTATTAATACAAATATTTGCATCACAATTTATTTGTGCGCAGTGAAATTTAAAGACTGCATCCATTGCTTTGGGAATAGCTGTGTATCAAGGATTTGACCAATATGTTGTGTGGTTCAGTGATAACCTGTCCTTGTGGCTGTGAAGGGTATTACCTCCCTTTGGAATCTGCGAGTGGGGCTTGTGATGTTACTGAGGAGAGGAAATGGGGCTGGCAAGACGAATCCTGTCCTTAGTGTCTTTCTGTGCATATGAACAAAAGTGTGAAACTGCACTGGCAATTTTAATAAAACAGCTCACAACTGGGAATGGCTTTCTTATTCCAGTATAAGAAAAATAGTTTTTTTTTTTAATAATCATGCTGTCGTTTGCCTTTTTCTGATGGTTCTTTGCAAATATACCTGGTCCCACCGAATGTATAATATTTTTGATGGGAAAAGCAACATTAGCATGAAAAAATGATTGCATTGTGTTTCTATTTTTCCCCAGTTTTGGAATGGCCAATCGTATTGCTAGCCTGTCCCCATCCCCACACACACCTTCACTCAGAACCTCACATCTCCCAACATGAATGAATGCTGAATAATTTGTTGATCACCACTGATTGATTAATTGTTCAATAATATGTGACAGAATGTATACAGAGGTATATACCGATATCTGCAGTGTGAGAACACATGACCAATATTTCATCACACCCCATTGCTATGAACCAATGAGGTTCAGACAGAATATGTAGCCAATAAAACATTTGCAAATTCATGAACAAGCAATTTCATTTAAATAAGAATGTAATTTCTCATAGCACTGTGCTGCAATTATTTCTTAAAACACAGAGATTAATGTTCAATATCTGATCAATTCCCTCACTCTAATTTCAGTACCTCTGCAAAAGAGAAAAAGTGTTCCGTTTCCTCCATATCCAAAAGCACCAGGTATTCTGATGCCATCCAAGGGGATTATGGGAATGACTCATTACATTAATGGCAGAATGCATTACCCTACTCAGAACCCATACCGTGCAGTGCTCCAGAATGTCACTGAGCCACACAAACACGGGTGACCTGTGACCTCACTAAAGAACCTGATTACACAGTCGGCAGGTGCTAAGCATGTTGAGAATGCCGAGAGCAGTCTGACCAATGCGGGTTGTTCATTTACTGCTCACTTACTGTTCTTAGAGCGAAGTAAAAGCATACAGCCGACTGTCTAGCATTCTTTTCGGGTTCCTCACTTACAGAGCTGTACTTAGAGTGTAGTCAAAACAAACAACCACCTATCTACCATAGCTTTGCTAGATAATCTGGCTTTTTGCTTTATTTATGGTTACCTTTTAATCAGGCTTAATTGAAAAGCACCATCAGTAGGGTAGGGGGTCGAAGCCCTTTCAGGAACCCTGGACAGCATTTGCCAGCCAGCGATGACGGACTGATTCCAAATGCATCTTTCCCTCCCCATAACATTTAATGTATCCGGATTGTTGGGCCGCAGTGCTTGTTGGGTTTCGTGGTTCCTTTTCAGGAGCCAGTGCAGGCCTTGGAAACAAGACGTGAGGACTCTTTGGCCAATCGGTGACTTAATTAATCGCTTAGGTGCTGAAACACCCCCAAAACTCAGCAAACACTGCAGCCCTCCAGGACTGCAGTCTGACTCAATGGTGTCGAACGATACAACTTAAAGAAGATCTATGGTGCGATGGCCCGTCGTGCAACAGCTAAAGCGGTCCCACTGGCATCCCCCACTGCCCACCCCACCCCCTCTCCGGACCCACTGAACACAGTCTTTTGAAGGCAGAGCCTCTTACAAAATGTTAAGCTCGGCTTTCTTCGCGTAATATCGCCGCAATTAAATTAGCGGGTTAATGCGCTTTCCGTTTGTCAGCAGCACAAAAAGAAGACAGGTCCCCCCTCCCTCCCCTTCACCCCCCCCCCCAAATAGTGTTTGCCCTGCTGAAAGAGAAAGTAAGTGGATTTCCCATGAAATGTTGGTGCTTAGCGGCATACTCTAAGCTGATTAAGGAGCACACTTAGAGGAGCGCGGGGAGTATGGGGGGTGGTGGTGGGTGGGGGGGGGGGGGGGGGGGGGTGGAACCGCAGGACGGGGGTGATGATGTGGGGAGGGGGACCGAGAGCAGGGGGCTCCGCCGCAGTGGGCTGGTCTCCCTTGGCGACAGCTCCATCTCTCCATTAGCCCCATGCTGGGAGCTGCAGTTGTGACACCAAGAACCTGTTATTAATGAAAGAAACGGGTATGCGTGTGTGTCTGTGCGGGTGTGTGTGTGTCTACAGCAGGGGGAGTGGGGTGCTTAGGCTGGGGAGAGAGCGTCTTGCTGAAACACCAGCTCTGAATATTTAAGCGGCACAGTCGGAGGGAAGCGGAGGTACGTTATCAAGAGGCAAATATAATGAGGAACTTTCTCCACACACTTGTATTTAAAGAGATTATTGAAGATAGACCCCAGATTTTCTATCAGAGTATCATAAATGATAATGTGCCATCTTATTAGGACAGATCATGGAACAGCTCTCCATTATAAAATTGATTAATTGTCCCTGTCCTTACAACATTTGTACTACATAATGATATGTGACAGAAATAGAACAAGGGATAACTATAATCAGTGGTGAATTGGATGAGCCAACTCACTTCAACAAGCATTGAAATTTTTACTGCACTTGATTTTTAAAGATAACTCATATTTTAAAAACATAACTCAATTTGCATAATCAGCTCACCTAGTACTAAATGTGTATCTGGTTGAACTTAAAATAGCTGTAAGGAGTTTTGGCTAATTATAGCCATTACTACCCCGTGCCTTGCCACATGCCTCTAAAATATTGGTGAGGTCACCGTTGTGGATAGCTGCTGATATTCCATCGACCAAAACCAAAAAAAAAAACAACCTAGAGAATCTGAAGGTGAGAAACTGTGAACCCCTGGTACCATGTAGTCAATCAAAATGAAGTGCTTCATACCGGACCATCCAGCCTCCAAGGCCAATCTACAAGCTACGGTGCACCAAAAAAAAAGAAGCTATTCACCAAGGGGAAAAGACCATGGCAGCCGCTGTTGTTATTAACAGTTGTGAGGCAGATGAGATTTTTAAAGCACCGAGACAAAGAAAGACCCACGGAGCCATAAAATCAATCTTGCTTGACAAGAGCAAAGGAAACCCGATCTTCACAATGGCACGCATTGATTGCTATCTGGAGAGGAGGAACGCTCCTTCCGCCGGCCAATCGATAGCGATCTATAAAAAAATCAGCAGTCAGATGAACTCACACGCTCCGTCAAGGATAAAATATTAGACAGGTTGCCATTTTGTAAGGTTGAGCGGTTTTAGGTCCATTGAAATATATATATTTTTTTCCCATTTCAATTATTATTTTTTTTAAACGTGTCCCCAGGATAGTATCCCCATTTGTTTGGCACAGCAGTGCTTCTGAGGCTCGCTTCCACTCATAAAACCTTTGGGAACTTCCGGGATTTACGACTTCACTGGAAAGGACTCCTCTGGCCGTCGACCCGCGTCTACGCGAGGGATAAAAAGGCACTTCTTTTGACATAATCATTCTTCCCTTCTCATCTTTTTGAGTGACCCTGGGAGCCATTCCATCAAGAAACCCCCCCCCCCAAACAATCGGAGGGTGTAGACAATATCATCTTAAGAAAGCAGGGGAAGAGAAATGTGGAGGACCATTGCACCATATCACATGGGAGAGCAAGGTCAAAAGAAGTAAAAGGCACTGTGTCTCATCAATGTGCTGTGACTAAGTTGCCAAGACTCACCGTCTAGGAGCAGTAAGTGGTGGGCAACCAAGTGAAAAAGAAGGACAGTGCTTTCTCATTCCCCGTGACCTCTCGTATTCTCGCAGCACTTAGGGAGAACGCAGGCTCTGTGCGCGGCCCGCGCGAGAAAAGATTTCCAAAGGCAGTCGGGTTATATGAAACAGAGACGGGAAATGTGCCGTGCAGCCACAGTCCCAGCCCCACCGTCGTGGCTGAAGCACGCCTCACTGGACTGAACGCAATGGAATGGTTTTTGCCTCCTCTGCGTCCCGCCCCCCCCGCTGCCCCCCGCCCGTAAATCTCAATCTGGAACGGAGAGCCTCGGTTTGTAGGCCCAGCCCCGGTGCCGAAACGTCCCTTTTCGGAGGGTGCGGACCGGCGCACGCGCGTCCTTCAAAATGACCAACTGCTCCTGTTCCTCGCAGCGGTCCAGCAGACGAGCTGGCGTGGCGTAAAGCGCCGGAGGACCGGCGCAGATGAGGCAGCTGACACGGGCAGATTCATGCCATCAGTTAGTGGGTTACTGCCGGAACCCTCCTACCCTGGGCTATGGGCAATTGGAAGCGACCCACATGACTCCTGGCCATGTTCCAGATTTGATGAGGCCACAGGACACTTCACAGCCCAGTGCACGGCCCCTTTTCCTGCGGCTGCCGGTTCCTCGTCTCAAGCCGAACCGAAATGATGCGGGGGGGGGGAAGCTTGAGACAAAACCGCTGCAGTCTGCAGATTACATATCCATGTAACAAATCAAGAATTGGCATGCTATTCCATAGAAATTCTATTCCCATTACTATACACGACGGGTAGCCGGTAAACAATGCCGCGTCCGCGTTAAACAGGGTCTATATTAGGAACTCGATTCCTCCACATGGTGCAGGGCAGGGAAAAAAACAGAGTAGAAAATCTATCACCGTTTGTTGTTGGAATGAAAATTATGGACTAAAAGTTACTTAGAAACTGCGTAGGACAAACGGCCTTCCTTTCAGCCCATATTTTGTATTTAAACAGCAGAAGCAATGACGAGGCCCAGAAGCAGACAGCGGAGAGTAGAGAAGCCTCAGTGGAACGTAGAAGGAGCCCGTGAGGAACCTTATCTCTGCGGCCAGTCCACCGCCGGCTGTCAAAGGAGCGCCTGGTCACAGACAGGCGAAAGGGAGGGGGGGCATTAACATTTTTAAACAAGCGCCCTGCGAGGCATCTCCCCGCATGGATGAGATGGCGCTCCCGGTGCGAGCCCGCCAACTGGCCGCAGACGGGCTGCCGACTGGCCGCTGACACTCTTAGTGATCTGTAATGAAGGACTCCTTTATCCGGACGACTTCACTGGGTCTAACCCGGAAATAAGGAAAGCTGGAGCAAATAAAGATCAGAACAACGGACGTTTATAGTGAACGGGGGAGACTGGCGTTTCAACGTCTACGACGTCTTCCTCAGAGTAAAAAAAAAAAGTGATCTGTATTTTCTGTCCGTAACCGTGCGGCGCCATTTCCAAATCAACACTTATGACACAAATATGATGTAGGCTGGATTTTATCATATCCTACAACCTGTATTACTGTGGGGGTGTGCTGCTCTGTCATGCACAAGCTTAACACGGCATGATAGACCACGTCTACGGGGCCAATTTGAAAAGTTTTGTACATGCTTTATATATGCTGACATGTCATCAAGCATAATGTGGCACAATATTTATAAGTATGTACGCCTAAAATGAATGTGAGTTTCCAATGCCGCAGATATATACAGCGAGCCCCAGTGCAATCTTCTGTATAAAGATCTCCCGTGTACTCATTCTTCCAACCTGAAATCGAAATATTCTGCTTTGTTAGGCCTTCCCACTTGAAACCACAAGGCCACCCAGGTGCCAAATTATTTACACAAAATATACATCAGTGTGGAGCAGTGGAATTTTTCCCCATGGGCATATACATAATACATATATCATACAAAGCCAATAGATTCAGATTATGTTTGCAAAACAGCTTGGCTAGTATACCGACACAATTCTCTCCTACTATTCTTCCTAATATTAAGGCATCAAAAGCACAACAGCCTTAAATTTATATCATCTGAAGACAGGTTGTATCAAAGGAAGGAAGGAATGATGTGCATGTTCTGTTTGGGGCCGTTTTGGGAAGCAAAACCAGTGGAGGGAAAACTGTGGAAATGTAGGATTCTAGCAAATACTGGCGTGTGCATAGATGTGATAGGCGGATCGTCTGCTCTAATGTTCCAACTGACTGTTCTATAATCTCTTCAAGAAAAAAATAAGCAAAGAAAAAAACAAAACATTTAAATTGTTTTTGTTGTACCTTTCCACACACGCATCAATTGCTGCATAATGCATAAGCCATGAAAGACTGCTGCGTACATGATGTTGTTTTTGATGGGGGGTGGGGATCTAGGATATCAGCATATCAGTTTTTTTGGCAAATTTTTTGCACACACACAGAAAAAACCACCCAGAATCCGGAATATCTTTTTTGACTTGCTGAAGTGTGTTCGTGGTTTTTGGAGCGGTTGGCAATGGCGCTGTCACTGCTAGTCTCTCAAAACGGAAAGTCCCCATCACTCATTTCAGCGGCACAGTCTCTGCGTCGTCTTGACACGCTCTGATCTCGGGGAAGACATCGCTGCTGGAAGGACAAAGCTTTGCTCAGCACGCTGTTTTCATGTAACACTTTTGGAAAGAGCCTTTTTTCCCCCTCGTTTTTGGAACTTGTGGCTATTGCAAATGGTTGCTCCCCATCCATTGCTGTTCAGTCCTGACTGTCTTTCAGTATTTTTATCGATGCTTTTCTTTTTTTTTTGCTTGAAATACACAACAAAACCCTAACGCTCCATCAGCCATGTCCTGTGCATTTTGTTCCCTGGTAAAACTGTACAGCTGAACATCCCACTGAAACGGTAAGAGAAAGAAAGGCCCGCATAGTTCCCATCACACTAAGTGCCAGTTCCACACGGAAGAGACCCCCCCCCCCCCCCCCCCCCCCCCCCCCGGCTATGAGGCTCTGCCCAAAACAAGAAAGAACATCGGGGGGGTGAAATGACACAAAGTGAGCAGAGCATTGGTTTAATGGCTTCCCCCCCCCTTTCTCCACGGACAGAGAAAAAGGCAACTGTCGTCATGCGGCTTAAGTGGCTGGTGCAGCCGGCCGGGGGCGGAAAAGCAGAGAGGACGTGGCGATCAAAGGGCCCGGCTAATAAAAACAGCCATGCCGCGGTTAGAAGGACGGCTCCAGTCCTGGGGGCGGGCTTCGCTTCATTGGGGAAGTGACCTGAAGAAGATTCAGGACAAACATGTTCAAAGCACAGAGCAGATTTAAAGGAAGAAAGAGAAAGAGGGGATGAAGCGGAAAAGGTCCTGGCGAACGGTGGAGGCTGGCTGGAGGAGCAGGGAGTCCTGCTCAAATGCACGCTGTCCACGGGGAGCGTGAGCGACGTCCTCATCGCTGTGGATGCGACGTCCGCCCAGACTCCCCCGCGAAGCACCACTGAAGAGTTTGGCCAACAAACGACAGCCTGGAAAGGAGTACAAGCCATTTCCCATTGACTAAGAGGATACGTGCAATCTGCCTTTTCAACACAGGTGCCTGAATGAGATTGGTCAGATTTTACCCTGGTGTTGAAAGAAGGTGAACTGTTGCCATGATCCACAAGGCATCAGAAGCTGGAAATTCCCATGCTAGGATATTATTAAAGGAAAACAACTGGAGGCCTGTATTCATAGTGTTTCAGAATAAAAGTGCTCATCTTGTGAGGGTTGTGTTAAGGTTCGGAAGACCAGACGTGACCGATAAGGATACTAAAGGCATATCTAGAAAGAAACGCCACAAAGCGCGGAAGTAGCCGCACCAGAGGAGAGGAAAACAAAAGAACGGGAGCAAAACTTCCCTAGCACAAGCCAAATCAAAGCAACCTCAAAAGGAGGCGAGTCTTGATAAACAGCGAGAATGAATAACTAAAGAACCTCACACACTAAATCATTAGGCGCAACAGGAGGTACAGAAACAAAGCAAAACTCGAAAAAACGAGTGAAGGAAAAGAACAGAAAAGAAAAACGCTGACACAAAAGGTAACAGGTAAACAAGAATAAGGATAAAGAGAAAGATTGGAAATACAAGGGAAAACCAATCTAATCCTAATTCTCTAACCGGACTTGCTGCGTTTCTTATTTGTACGAACCAGAAATGCAGCGACCGAATTTCCTATACCGTACCGACTTTGTTGTCAACATAGCAAAGACAATATCGAAGTGTCGGAAATGCAGAAGTCCTGGGCTATTTATAGCCGGCAGGAAATGCAAAACAGGTGTAGGGAATAATTGTTGGGCAAGATACAAAATCGGATTTTGTTTTCCTTTTTGGCGCCCTGACGACGCCAAAAAGGAAACCAAAACGTAGAACAGCAAAGGCTGCAAATAACCATGACACATCTAGGATCAGGTTTTCCCGATCATTATATCAACCTTATCCATTATGAGCGCAAATGCAAAACAGATTGTAGATCAGCCCTGCTAGTCTGAGATGCTTTATGAATAGAGGATCTGATCCAATTTAACACAAAGGCGTATGATCCTAGTTGTCCTCTAGTCTTCTAGAGGTGTGTGGAGTGAAACATAAGCACAAGGAGACCTGACTGTGCATCACTGGTGCATGATAATTGCCACTCTGCTGTGGTAAAATCTCACCAGGGAAAACAACAGCTAATCCCGCTCATTCACTGTCCTCTGCACACAGTGCAGTGTACTCCCCATACACCCCCATAAGACCTCAGGCACTGTCCTCTGCAGTGTGCAGTGTACTCCCCATACACCCCTATAAGACCTCAGGCGCTGTCCCCAGACCATCCATGCTCATTTTCTTGTTCATTTAATTGGGATTATTATGCGTTTGTGTGTTTTTTTTGTTCATAGGCGTATATGTGTGCCTGTTAGTTTGTAAGGGCATGTGCTTTTTTTATGTTGGTTTGTGTGCATTTGTTCCTGTTCACGACTGAACGCGTATGTTTGTGTGCATTTGTGCGTGCCTGTGCGAGAAGTATACATGATTGGGTTCGTGCTCATATTTGCGTGTGTGTGTGTGTGCGCCTGTGTGCATGCATGTGATTGCATGTTTGTGTGTGTATGCATTTGTATTTTTATGGTTTTTGTGTGTATGTCTGTGTGTGTGTGTGTGCGAGTGTGCTTGTGTACATTTGTATGTGCATGTTTATTTGTGTGTGTCTGTGTGTGTGTGTGTGTGTGTGAGAGAGAGAGAGAGAGAGAGAGAAAGATGCTATGGAGCACACTATATTAATTATTGCTCCCTGCACGGGTTGGGTGACCGGCTGAGTGTGACCGTCACAGCTGTCGGTGCGGCGCAGGGCGTCAGGGCAGAAGAGACTGCAGTCACAGTAGGGCTCTGTCAGACACACTCTCCTTCTCTCTCGCTCTCTCTTTCTCTCCCTCTCTCTCTCTTTCCCTCCCTCGCTCTCTCTCTCTTCCTCTAACGAGACTCGTCAGGTACCGGCCGCTGCCACTCACACCAATTAAGATATTAGGCTCTTCCGCATGACTTGTCTCTCTAAAATAAACAGCAGGGCCTCTGGGCTCTTCCACTCTCTCTGGGTAATGGCTCCCTGCTCCCATCAGCAGGCTCCTCTCACTGTGGGAGGGGCAGGCCAGCTGAGAAGGGCGGGGAGGGAAAGAGAGGGGCGTCGCTGCCCTGCAGCGGGACAAAAAAAAACTCCAAATACAGCTGTTTTGAGTGTGTCACACTCACACCTCGTCCCGTCCCACACATCTGCCTGATCAGACCTTCCTCCCGACCTTTTAGTTTTTTTTTCTTCTGTTGCAGAGGACGCATCCGATGTTTGTTCATGCCTGAAGCGTTAACCATTTAAATGATCAATCAGCTTAGGAGAATTGATTTGTTACATTAATTAATTGCTTGTTTAATTAGATGAATTTGAGTTGCACAATGGCCCTGGCCAGGACCCGGGTTAACATGGCAGCACAGGCTACATGCAGCCGCGGCGCTGTTTGACTTAATATGCAACCTTTGATGCCAGGCAGTGATTTAATACAGGGCATTAATATGAAAGGAACCCTGCGGAATCCATCTTCAGCTGTATAAAATAGTGATGGGACCAGAGCTGGCCCTGCTTCAAAGTGAAATGCAGATGATAACGTGTGCTGATTTTTTATTTTTACTGTACACGCGTACAGTGTTTTCACGTTTCTCCATGAAAGGGTCCGGGGGGGCGTGTGCTGCAGGCGCGGGGAAGCGACAACGCCGGCCTGTGCCACCTTCGCCTCACATTAGGACGCCAGTCAATCACCGTCTCCAGGCTGTCAGTCATCAAGGTGCTTTGCATGATTGCTAACACAGCTGTGTGCAGGCATTTGCACCTCTCTGGCTAGAAGTGTGTATGTGTGTGTGTGTGTGTGTGTGTGTGAGGGGGGTGGGTGTCATCCACCACCCATGACCAACAAGCCCCCCCCCAATGAATGTCCTGATGATCCCTACACTGACACACGCGGGCGATTACACGCATGCACACACGCACGCACGCATGCGGGCGATTACGACCAAACACAAGCACGGATGCACAAACACAATATACACGCACACACAGTCACGCGCGCAAGCTAAAAGGTCACAAGTTCAAAACACATGAACATAAAATCAAGCGAAAATTAGTTATGGATGTGAGGTAAAAATGAGGAAAAAGTTCAGTGACCAGTACAGACATTGATATGAAAAGCAAACATTAATTCCCTGGAGTACTTTGAAGCAGAAGAAAGTAAAGAAAAGGTCCGCCCACTAACAGCCAACTCACAGTACATCTAATGCAACAGCATTGAATGATTAACCTGAAATTAATGCTTTATTTAAAATAAAAAAACATCAGCAATGAAAAAAATTCAGCTTGACAACTTTTTTTCATGGTCAATGGCACCATACTTGTCAATGCCATACATTGAGGAATCTCAGAAAAGAAATAGAAAAAATAAACTTTCCATTTTTCAAGACTTTATGCAATGCTTTTTGTGGTCTTTGGAGAAGAAACAGCCTGCACAAACTGATGCCATGTCTTTTAGCCTTTACTCTGTCTTAACTGGAAAATAAATATATATATTTGGCAGTGTCAAGCCTGAAAGCAGCTTTATTCAAGCAAAATGTGGAGTAGCTCTCAGTCAGCTAGACTCTTTTATTCCACACTCTTACAACGTTTTGAAAAACCTCTGTGTAAAAGCATATTGACATGTTTGGTGAAGAAGTGGCAAGGACTGTTTTGGCCACTATAAAGCAGTCTGAAGAACTACAACAATACAATGTACGCTCAAGCTTCAAATAAAAACACATGATACATATTGAACATCTTCCCTCAAATGAATGCTTGTGTCTCCATTTTAGTCCCTCGACTGTTGGCATATTCTGTGTCATTCTCTTGCTATATGCAGCTTTGGAAGTTTGTCAAATCTCTTGACCTGTAACAGAATTAAAAGGAAGAGATGGGGTAAAAACAGCTAATGCAGCACTTAAGAAACAGGGGAGAAGAGGAGAGACCGGCATGGCAGGGTAGTGTGTCTAGGCGAAGGAATGTTTTCCATGTCACTGCTGATCCATATTGTCCCTGGAAATGTCACATCGCCCTCGGGATGCAGTGCTCCGCGGCAAAGCTCGTCTGTCTGACCGAATTTAAAGAAATGTTCTGTAGCCAGGCCCAACGGAGCTGGTGAGAAGGGCATTTCACTTTGTTTATCCAGATATACAGACTCAGAAAATGTCGCCATATTTGAAGACCATGATGAAAATGACTGTTCATCCATTAAAAGACCGCTTTGGATGTAATTGACAAGGAGTGCCGGCCAAATGTGAGTGACACACACATTATGTGATTGATAGGCATGCCCTGAGTCTACATGGAATAACCTGAACTAAGTGGGCATTTGCTAAAATTTCAGTCCATTTCGGGATGTCGCAGCCTTTGTAAGTAGTGCCAAATGAGGAGCCTGATTATAAACAACAGCTTATAGAGTATATCCTAGTACAGCTCCACAGTACAAGATCCATTGTGGTCATTATTTTTCCACCAGGAATTTCATTGGGTATCCAACCCAGTGGAGAGAGAAGGACATACATAACCACGGAAACTGCGGCTGCAACTTTGCGGCTAGATAAGATAACAGTGCTTCACAGCCATGGGTTTACATCTTATAAAAATATGGCACTCCAATGGCTCAGCATCCTCATCAGTTCATTGGTTATATCACCTGCTATATCATCAGGAATTATCATGGCTGAAGTCATCCCCTTCAGCAGCAAAATTGTTTCCTTAGGATACGTTGCCCCGGCCCGGCTACGAAGCAGGCCAACACAAGCTGAGCTTCAGTTGGCTGCTGAGAGTTGCAGACACAGTGTGCCGCCACAAGTCAGCACACCTCTTTTGATCTTAGCAGACAGCGGGTGCTACAACTGCCAAAAGAGTTAGTGCCGAAAACGGGCTGACTATAATACATTTTTATTAGCTAGCGAGTATAGCGCAGCCGAAGGCTGGGAGGGTGGAGGGACACGTATAATGAATTGCAATAAAATAAGGATGAAGTGGAGTCAAAAAAAACTTCAGAGCCAGAGAGTCATGGCAGGACAAGGAGCTGAGCGAGCACTATCAAAGCAGCTGGACCGCTAGCTTAGCTTAGTCACTGCCCAAAACCTAGAGGCCCAGTGAGATGGCCCCTGAAGGGGTCAGCATTGTGAGATCTCTGCTTCCTAATCCAGTTCAACAAGGCTGCTCAGGAGTACGCATTTTCTGTTCTACAACCATTGATGTTGATTTACTTACTAATATACATGATGGCGTGCCATTGGCTGTGGACCCTTGAGGTGGGACACACTAGAAATTGGACTTCACAGTGAACTGGACCATCAAACTTGACTGGAGCAGGAGGGGCAGAGGGGGTGCACATGATTACGTGTGAAGTGAAACGAGGCCATTGAGGGAACTTATAAAAACATAGTTTAATGCTCATTGGATAATTCTGTTACGAGAGAGCCACTTCACCGCTGTCTAACCTAATATCAAACACAGCTCTTCCCTAACAAAGAGTACTTGTATGTCTAATGTAGGCATGTAGGTGGAAACAAAACAGAGAAGAAAGAAGCTGGTTGGAGATAGAGTGGTCGGTGCAGTTCTCGTCACTCTGGTTGAGGGCCAGCTGAAGCATGTGCTTCCTCCGTGAGGGACCAGCTCCAGCTTCCCTCTAAGGCGGTGTCTTCAGAGGTTCAGAAGTTGTTTTTGGTTGGAATCATCAAAACAAAACAAAACTAAACTAAACTAAACTAAACTAAACTAAACTAGCCTTGCCTTGCCCAGTCAACACCAGGCCAACTTCAAATTCTTCAAGGCGCTAAACCCCAAACAATGGTAGCTAACAAGCAGCATTTGGGGCCTGAAGCAGCCAGAGAACCCTATGTGCTCCAAACTGAAAAAAAAAAAAACAGAGACTCAAAAATGGGGCTTTTTATACCTTCTCCCCAGTCACCTGACTGCTCACAAAATGGCGTCGTCTCAATCGCCTGACTGCCCACAAAATGGGAGACTGCACCATCTCCACAGCCAGTAATAGGGAAGGATAGGTACACATTTCTATCTTTCCTTTCTATCCTATGAATGAATGCATTTCCCTCCTAACAATTCATTAAAAATTATTGTTGCTATTGTATAAGGATGTTCGGGGTTCAGGGTTAAGAATTTGCGGCTCAATGATAGCTTCAACAACAAACAAAAAAATCCCACATTTTTCTAATTTGACCAAAAATTTGAAAAAATGCATTATAAACTATGGACATAAAAACCTGTGTTGTTCTTGAAAATATAATTTGCCCATCTTAATGGTTTGCTATTCATATGCATATATGTTCTGCATAAATCTATATTCAGTATGGTAACATTTTCACACATTGTCCTCATGTTCATATCTAATGGTGTGATTCCTTTGCATGTGTTGACGGTGTGCGAGGATGCAATTCACACTGCCAGTGCAAGAGAAAGTGTTGCTGGCACATTGTGATGAGTTTATTTGGCTGAGGTCTTGTCAACTCTAACGTGTTCAACTGGACACAAATCACCAGGTCCTCAAATTTCTTGACAATCCATTGTTTGTAATGCGAAACACTAAAAATGAGGAAAAACATCTCTCTATGTCTAAATTGCAAAAATGTAACGTCATCAATTAATGGCTTGGTAGTTCATTAACAAGAGAATTACAGTAATAGTATGTGGTTAGTGAATTGTCAAAACAGTCAGTTGGATTCATATGATTCGACATGGACTACTTGAATTTCAGCTAGAACTATGAATATAAATTAAAGAGTACTAGGCAATGTGCCAACATCACCCCTGTTCTCTACCTGTGCTTTTTATAATTGACTTTATGGTTCGTTGATTGGTATTTAATGCACGTGTATATTGGTATAACACCTCAATGCATTAATGACTGTGTTTTAGCTTCAGCGAGTGCTCAGCTCTGCAAACACTAGATATGCTTATTGTAAATTATAATAATAATAATAAATATAGCTGCAAGCAGCGATGTCCGGGGACCGTGCGGCATTAGCGGCATTTGTCAAACGCAGAAACCGCAAAATGGTAGACAACTCTAGACAGGGTTGACCCAAAATACAAATATTTGTTTCTAATCAGGGCTTTTGCCATTGCTGATGGTATCTTAACCCGATCCAGTAAGGGCTTGCGTATTAAGTCTTTTAAGTACAAGTGAAACAGTGAACAGTTAATACTGTTAAATTGCTTAACTTTTGCAATAAAAAGGTGTTTCTTAATGTGAAAACAACATTGAAAGAAGCATAGCATTTGCACAATAGTTTTGCCAAACATTAACCTAGCCATTGGTACCAAGGCGGAATTGAACCGCTGACCACAGACATGGAAAGCCAATACTGTATCCACTAGGCCAAAGTAGGTTAACAGAAATGAGGAGGCCAAATAAGACTTGTGTGTTGCGGTATCAGATTGTTTTGGCTTACTGACTTCATAATTCAAACAGATAACAGGTAATATTGTGAAATTTCCTAGCCTTTGCAATAAAAAGAACATTCTTACAATGACGTGCACATTGTGTGCCTCAAAAAAAACTTGGGAACAGGTGGGGATCGAACCACCAACCTACTACACGGCAATCAAATGCCTTAAACACTACGCTACAGGAATTTTCACAGTTGGTATAGTAGGTAGACGGCCTGTTAAGCAGAGATAGTGTACTTGGCGGATGGCATACCTGCCATCCCAACATTTGTATTTCTTTAGTGCCACCATGCAGATTGATTGGGTTAAAACTGCAGGGCTCAAGTCTTGATCTAACTCTCAATCAACCCACCAATTTTCAGAACTTTATATCAAACGGTTTTAGAAGTACTAGCATTTGTGCGATAAGCCACGCCCAATGCAAAATCCATTGGCTTCTCATTCGGCCAATTTTTGACATACACCTTAGTAAAGTAATGCATGTATGTAGGGAAGCGGGTTCAGTACCTTGAACAGGTTTGGTGCAAATTGGTCAAATTCTATAGGAGGAGTAGCATTTTAAGGAGGAGTAGCATTTTTTTGTTTTACAAAAAATGCTAATTAGCGGAAAATTGAAGATGGCAGACTTCATGGTTTCTTGAGGCAAATTTGTTGGGCAGGAGTAGCGGGATGTATCCACCAACTTATGTGACTGTAGATCAAACGGGGCGTCGGCAGTGGGCGTGTCAATGATTTTTAAATATTTTCTCATATTTGGATCTCTATAGCACCACCACATGGCTCGATTGGGTTGAAACTGGAGAGGTCAGGTCCAGATGTTACTCTTAAAAGACCTTCCAAGTTTCATAACTTTCTGTGAAATGGTTTTGGAATTATTAGCATTTTTGTGATAAGCCACGCCCACTGGATATTTATTGGCTCGTCATTCGGCCATCTTTTAAAATATCAAAATTCTGTATATAGGTTTTATGATGCATGGTGTAAGGAGTGTGTTTACCAGGTTTCATGTAAATTGGTCAAATTTTATAGGAGGAGTAGTATTTTAAGTGTTTTACAAGTAATGCTAATTAGCGGAAAATCCAATAGGGCTAACTTGATGGTTCCTTGAGGCAAATTTGTTCAGTATGAGCAGACGGACCTCGATTCCACATTTTGTGACTCTAGGTAAAACGGGGCGTATTCAGTGGGCGTGTCAATGATTTTTAGTGAATTTTTAAATATTTTCTTATATTTGGATCTATATAGCGCCACCACGTGGCTCGATTGGGTTGAAACTGTAGAGGTCAATTCCTCATCTTACTCTTAATAGACCTACCAGGTTTCATAACTTTCTGTCAAATGATTTTGGAATTATCTGCATTTTTGTGATAAGTCACGCCCATTGAAAATTAATTGGCTCGTCATTCAGCCATCTTTTAAAATATCAAAATTCTGTATATAACTTTTATGAAGCATGGCCGAAGGAGGTAGAGTACCTGGTTTCATGTAAACTGGCCAAATTTTGTAGGAGGAGTAGCATTTTAAGTGTTTTACCATAAATGCTAATTAGCGGAAAATCCAATATGGCTGACTTCATGGATCCTTGAGGCAAATTTGTTCAGCATGAGCAGAGAGACCTGTACACCACATTTTGTGACTCTAGGTCAAACGGGGCGTCGCCAGTGGGCGTGTCAATGTCACAATATTTACACGTGCACTACAGCGCCACCAACTGGCCTATCGCCACGAAATTCGGTGTGAGCTTGTATGATGACAACTTCTAACTACTTGCCAAGTTTCGTGCTAATCAGCCAAGCGGTTAAGGAAAAACACAAGTAATAAATGAGTACATTTAAGCCAAAATGTCGGCAAATTCAAGATGGCGCCCACCAAATTAGTAAAGTTCTATGATCCAAATCCGGCTCTTTGTCACTGTAGCAAGTTACACATCTCTGCAAAGGAACTGTGATTTTTAGTGAATTTTTTTATATTATTTTATATTTGGAACTCTATAGCGCCACCACATGGATAGATTGGGATAAAACTGTACATGTCCAGTCCTAATGGCACTCTTAACAGACCTAGCAAGTTTCATAGCTTTCTGTAAAATCGTTTTGGAATTATTAGCATTTTTGTGATAAGCCACGTCCAGTGAAATTTCATTGGCTCGTCATTCGGCCATCTTTGAAAATATCAAAATTCTAAATATAAGTTTTATGAGACATGGACTAAGGAGTATGTAAACCAAGTTTCATCTCAATTGGTCAAATTTTGTAGGAGGAGTAGCATTTTAAGCATTTTACAAAAAATGCTAATTAGCAAAAAATCCAATATAGCGGACTTTATGGGTCCTTGAGGCAAATTTGTTCAGAATGAGCAAATGGACATGCATACCAAATTTTGTGACTCTAGGTGAAACGGGGCGTCGGCAGTGGGCGTGTCAATGTCAAAATTTTGTCACGTGCACTACAGCGCCACCAGGTGTTCAATCTGCGTCATAATATAGAGGATTCAAGAGTTTGGGAATCTCAACAAGCGTGCCAAGTCTGGTGATTCTAGGACAAACCAGCTCATGGGAATTTTAGGTGAAAGGGGAGGAAAAAATAAAAAATAAAAAATAAAAATAATAAAAAAAGAATCTGAACAAAAACAATAGGATACCTGCAGCTTCGCTGCACGGTCCCCCTAATAAAGCAAAGTTTGTAAACCAAGACCATTCAGCCCATGGAACTATGGAGTCCAAAAGACTAGAAATTTAAGGCCAACTGTCGCATTTTTCCACTGGAAAAAGTTTTCACGAAAAACACAAAGACAAGCAAGCCGATCCTACCAGCCAGACACAAATGATATGCAAATCTATGCACGTATGTATCATACCACCCTGGCAGTGTAAATGTGTCAATGAATAAAGGTTAATTCCCCTGCTTTTAGCATTTGTTCCTCTGTGCTCAAGAAACCAGGCCTCCCAAATTCCCTCATCCAGGTGGGAAATTAGTGTGGGTGCCCCCGAACGAGATTACAATCTCTCCCTCTCTCTATCTCACCCCCTCTCTCCGGCCCATTATCTTTGCAGCCTATCTCTTGCTCTTCCTTGGTGCTCTCTGGGCTCTCTTCTTGAGTAAATGAGAGGCGGCGCTCTACCCTCCCACTCCACAGCCCAAGGGCAGGCCCTGCTAATGAGGGCAGGTAGTCAGCCATCAGGTCATGATGCCAGTCAAGAGAGACACATACTCCAACAGTTGAGGGTGTGAGAGGAAGCTAGATGTGTGTGTGTGTGTGTGTGTGTGTGTGTGTGTGTGTGTGTGTGTGTGTGTGTGTGAGTGTGAATGTATCATGCGTATGGTGTGACTTGCATGCATGCGTGTCTGTGTGCATATTAATGTTCTTGCGCGCGTGTGTGTGTGTGTGTGTGTGTGTGTGTGTGCATGCATATAAGCAAGTGCACATTTGTGTTTGGGCTTGGGTATGTAAGTACAGGTACTTGTTTCTGTCTATATGCTTCTGCATATGTTTGTGTATTACTGTATATTTTTATTTATTTATTTGTGTGTGTATGTGCAAGTGCTGCTTAAATATTTGTGTGTTTACCAAGAAGTGTGTGGGAAGCTGTATATATTAAATGCATTTCAGTGTGATTTAAGTGCATTACTAAATGTATCTCGGCTGTATATCCACAGTGCAGTAGAATATAATAACCACAATGAATAAACTAGACAAAATGAAAAAGATGCACAATGTGCAGGGAAAAAGACCGAAACCATATGTCATAAATAAGTGCTCATAGATTAACAATTTCTATTACATGACATCTGTATGGTAATATCAGAGTCCACGCTGTGCTGTGCTATAAACATTGGTTTACTGCCAAATTAATAGAATGGCAGAGTGTGTGGCTCAGTTTGTTGGGTTCGTTTTTAAGACATCCTCAGCTTTCATATGTTTACAGATGGGTGTTTCACAGCTGAATTTAAAGTACACCATCTTACAATCTAATAAATGAAATCAGTTCATCAAAATATATTTGAGACCCATAATCGCGTTTCTATTGATTCCTGGCGGGTATGGGTGAACTGTATAAGTCTAAAAACATATTGTCCCTTTTAAGTGACAGATAATTGTTAATTTTATAGACCAGCGGTGATTTTCATGCATGCCACAAAACAAGGATAATGCATTTTATGCAGTGATACCGTCTGTCAGATTGAGATGCACTGCCTATATGTGTTATGTTATGGGAATAAAATAATTATGTTACTATGCTGCGCATTCATCTTTGAAAATACCATTATATGTCTTGTTATTTCAAGCTCATTCCCCTCTCGAATCATTTTCTTCGCTTCAGAGCTTCAGCAGAAAGGTAACACCTAAGAATTTGAACTCCTAAGTCCAGAGTCCTGTGTAATGACCACGGCTCCACACTAACTGCTCCCAATTAAAGAAGATAACACATAGACCCCGAATCTGGCCTTTGGGGAGAGCTGCAGGTTTTGCTGGGTTTTTTAAAAATCAATCTGAAAGAAGCAATAATTTGTTTATTTGCCCATATATTGTAAGGTGTTGCTATATCTAGACAATTCATTTCAAAATATTATCGGTATATTCAATTTCCCTCAGGTTAGGGTTAGGGACTTAGGATACAAGAACAAATGCACTTTTAGTGCTGCAGATAGTCTGGTGGGTCCTCTCATTAGTGCCTTTTTTGCCATCTACTTGTAAATGGAACTGCTAAGGAACTGTCATCGCTTCGGGGGAGCGCTCATTCACACAGTCAGCACTTGAGGAACTGTTGTTTCAGACACAGTTTAGTCCTTAGTCCCCGGCAAAAAGCTGACTGACTCTGCTAAAGGGTTAATAGATGCTATTCCTCCTGTCCTGAGCTTAAGTCCTGGCAGATAGCGGGCATGAGACGTTGGCTGCCGTGGCGCAGGAATTGTGTTTTGCCCCTCAGTGGAGCATGACCGTGCGCAGACTCTCCTCTCTCCAGCTCACAGAGCAGGTCTCTCAGGTGAGGGCTTTTAGCGGATCGCTGGGTTACCAGTTAGGCACACTCACCGCATGGCCACACACCGTCAGGGCGCGAGCCAACAGCTGTTTGGACACAATCCTCTTTACAACTCGCGACAGAAACGTATACGCTGTGCGCCTCCCTACGCATCGAAACGCAACCAGCCGAGCAGTCCGTAGCAGTGCCGCTCGCCTTCAGCTTCCGCCGTTGTCCCTCGGAGAAATCTCTCCATTACAAATCCAGGGGGACGAGCGATTAACACACTAATCAATGTATTACTCCACACGCGATGATTTCCACGTCGAGGCCATTTACACCTTTTTGTGTTGGTGTGTACGCTTAGACAAAAACCCCCGTCCGTGGTTGCAACATCACACTTTTTTTATTTTCTGCGAGTGGGAAAACAAATTCACACAACTATATCTGTGAAACATCAAAAGCAACGTGGAAGCGCAACGGAGAACGCCGGATCTAGGGTCAGCCCGCGTTTCCCCCGCCTACCCTAAAAAACACAACAGGCTAATATTAAAACGCCGTGCCCATGGAATTAAAGCTGCATGTGTGCATGCAGAGAATGTCACCCCTTCACAATGCTGAAAAAAGGCCATGCACTGTACATGCCGGGGTAGAATAAACCATGGATTACATAGCCATAACACAACCATGGGTTACGTACCAGATTTCAGTAAACCCAAGACACACATATTCTAATTTTTAGTGTAGAGGGGCTCGCTCGTGCTCACTCTTGCTGTCATCTGTGGTTGTGACTCCATGCCTGGTGGGACAGCGCAGGGCCAGTCTCCCCCCGCTGTTTTTGAGATGCGAGCATTCGCGTGAGAAAGGGGGGTGGGGTCACTGTTGGCCGTTCGAAGCAAAGGTCCGTGAGGCCAGTCGGTCAGGTGTTGCAAATGGCAACTGCTGCCAGGGGTGACGAGCCAGGGGTTCGATACACAGCAGGGAGAGATATATTTTGAGGTTCCCCCGCCCCCAGAGCGCACCGCTGATGGACTGGGTCCCACATTGGCATGTACAGCTGTCAGAAGGGAGTGAGGCAGGCACTGGGATGACAATAATAATTTCTGATCCACTGGCCCCTACACCCACACTCTCAAAATGCCACTCCTCCGCCCACCAACACCCCCTACCACCTTCCTCTCATCTTCCTGCCATGCCGTAATGGGTCCCAAAATGTGTGACGCTGATCCTTTCCCATGAATAAGCAAGTTTCAGTTATAGGCAATATAATATATGAATCTTACATACCGGTTCTTCACAAATACTCTAAACAAACAAACTTTATTCTCTCTCTCACACCCTCTCTCTCCCTCTCACACACACACACACACACACACGCACACGCTTGCATACCCCCTCTGAGGCACTATGGACCACTACGGTGGCAGGAGCCCTGTCTGAGGAAAACCGGTATGTTTCGGATTGGCTGTGCTCTAGCACTCACTCAGCTGATTAATAGCAGCCATCCAGCCTTTTACAGTGTGGGGAAGAAAAAGGCAGAACTGAGGGGAAAATGAGCCTTTGAAAGATGAGTTTCTCTCTGCCTGGGGTATAGCTCATCTTAAGCTTCTTTTTCTTGGGTTTATTTATCCATTTATTTATTTCCTATTTGCCCGAATTGGTGACTGTCGGGTGAGTGTTACTCATCCGCTATATGGGTACAGCTGAAGTCATTCACCGAGATGGATGCTGGCTGTGTCCTCTCGCTCTCTCAGTCGTGTCAACTGAAGCAGATACTGTATTTTGATGCCCTCAAAGTCACCACCCGCAATGGCCTGTGCTCCGTATATTTTTGAATTAAAAAGGAAGGTTACTTGTGGGTAGACACAGAAGATTTGGACATGATATTTTTATTAGTAAAAGAACAGGCTGAACTGAAACTCAGGCAATGCCAGATGTGCACGTTGTTTGAAGTTGGGCAGGAACTGAATGTAGTAAAACACTGCCCAGGAATAAAGCTAAATAGTATTGGCAGCATGACTATTCAAACCATATGGTGAGCTCATTGAACGACTTAAATTGATCTGATTAGCTGGCTTGTTATGAATACTCATCAAGGGGTGCAATACAGCTAGCAGAGCAATGCTTGACACGACCTGAAAAACTTCTCGCGTCGTTTCTCGAATTAGCAATTAGTAATTGCAAGAGCCTACTATCTGGTTTGTGTACAGAACATCTGTAGTTTCCGACTCCAAGCCTTTCAACACTCCCAGCTTCAAGCAGAAGGGGTCAAAATGGCCACATTCTATTCTACAGATGTCTTAGACAGAACACAGTTCCAAACGAACTGAACTGTTTTTCTCTCTCCATTTTGGAATCACTAACGTTACTTATACTTCTGGAGTTTGCACTATGCAACCTGCATCTGTGAACCAGGAGCACTGCAGCTTAAGTGTGCACAGTCCTCTGATGCCCTGCCTACAAATCAGCCATTTTACACCATACATTCCACACTGTACTTCTGGAGGGAGCCAGCGCTGATAAGGAAAGGGACGTATTTCTCACTGGTGACAACTGGTCCTTTTTAGGTGCCTATTGTTGGGAGGAACTAATGTATCTGTGCCCCCAAGCCTTTCTTGATGATATTGGTTTTTTTTTTAAAAAGAAAAAAGTACTTTCACAGTAAAATGTTGGTAAAAGTTTACAGGATTTTCACTGTTTTTTTAAAACACTGTCAAATGTAGAATAACGGCATTAACCCATTATTAACAGCCATCCTATAAGATAACCGGACTTATACAGCTAAATAACGGGATTTAAACAATTTCCCCCTTTCATTAAATGGTTTTTCACTGGCAACATTGCTGCCATTTTTGAAGGGATATTTATTTTTGTTTACAGGTCATCCTATCCAATGCAGACTCCCGGTCATTATGACCGAGGAGCACACCTGCAACAATAGAGCCTAGGCCCTACAAAAGGTGAGAGCTTTTACCAATTTAGGAGTCCATACCCACATTTCAGAACATCAACAAAACTTTCATGTTCTCTCAAATGGGCATGCAGTTTTATAGCCAACCATGTAGGGAAATAGCACATAATGTTATGAATTATTAGTAACACATTTCATGCCAAAACCATGGAGTCCCAAGCTGTACATTAAAATATGTAAAAGCCATCATCGGATGCTTGTAAAGCCAGCATTCTGTTTGCATCCCTCCTGAAATTTAGGAACTGAAATATGAATGACTGTAAATTGCAACGAATCAGGGTTTCTGCCAAGCAAATAGACAATCATTACATAGACATAGGCATGTATAATTTACTATTGAGATCATTTTAAATTTCATATCAATAAAACATGCTGACGGATAATGTTGCGCTTTTGCAGATTATGGTCAATACTTTGTGCTCTCATTATTTATGCCTGTTACAAAGGAAAACAACTCCATCCTGGCTAGGGTAATAGTCCTTGCAGAAGCCTCGAAGAACGCGATAAATCAAAGATAATTTCTGGTGCTGCACCTGCGGAGTAACAGAGGCTTATGCATAAACGGCATTGGAGCACTTTTTTCCTTGTACATTATCAATTTGTTATGAATTTTTGCAAATATATGAATGAAGAGTCATGGTTCTCATGAAGATTATCATCTCCCTCCCAAGGACCAAAATGCCCCCCAACTCGCTCCACCAAACACAGTCAAGACCACATTGTGGCATTTGAGATGCCTACAGAATTGCTTGCCAGCATCTCATAAATAAAAATAAATACAAAAAAACAAGAAACTGTGGAGGCCGACGCTCTGTTGAACAATGCCTCCGTGTTTGCGAATTACGGCTGGAATACAAACACGCGTCTGAGTAATCCTCTAATCAGCTGCATTGAAGAGCGCTAGGAGGAACCCGCCGCGGCCCGGGCTAAAGATGACTGGAGCTCATTAAAGCGGGCCGATGAATTATTGAAATGTTCAGAGGCCTTTCGCTCCAAACCCAATTGAAGATAAAGGTTGGGAAATGAGAAGTTTATCAGAGCCAGGCAGCTCTCCTGCCTGCCGTAACTCCGGCCACACTATAGGCTGCATTGACCACAGCGCAGACTCGCGTTAAATGGGTTATTGACTGGCGGCGGGACGCCGAGAAGGCCTGACTCGCGGAGAAAGGCTCTCCTTCAGGTGTCACCCGCACACATTGTAGATACGATGGCCTATGTGCATGCGCTGGAGAGCGTATTCGCAATTCATTGTCGCCATTAACAATAAGCTCCTGGGGATGGACAATGAGTCACTCACCTCTGTGTTCAGCCACCCTGAATGTCACCATGACGATGCTTCAGGAGAGGGACGAGTGGAAAAAAAACTTTTGAATGTCGGATCCCCTCGTTGGCACATTTGCGGTCGCATCAAATGCGCATTTGTGTTTTTTTCTTATGGTTGTTACACAAGCAACTTTAGAAATTAAAACAAGAAAAACAGTAAACATAAAGCAATTGGTTGTGTCGGGTTTACACAATGCGCTTTCACAAGCGGCTCTTCTGTCACCTTGCGTAGCCGTAAAACACAGGAAGAAAAATGGCTGTTGCTCAATATGAAAGATGACAAGGCCTCAGTAAGGTGATATAAGGTGGGTGGGGAGGACTCATGGCTTCCCTCCGCCGTGACTATTCTCCACTCCAAATCATTGACATTAGTCCTTTAAGTTGAGGTTCTCGGCACACCTTATTGGAGGGCAGGGAGTTTAATAATTTATAAGGAGTCAGAGGTATTCATGGAAAAGGAAGATTGAATTTTTCACTTACAGTTTATCTGCTCCTTGCAGCTGGGGGCTTTTTCAGCGTGTATTCTGGGCCTTGTCAATACGCCCTGCCGGTATTGGCTGTGACATTAAATTAAATAGGTTATTGACTGGCCGGTAAGTTGGCAATGAGGCTGCTCGAATTCATACTCACTGCCTCCCTGACCCCAGCCGCCGCAGGTCACCCCTCCATAAATCAGGTCATAATAGATCCTGGACTCTTGCTGGCTCTCCCAACTACCTCTTTTATTTGTTTTTAATTTGTGTAGATGGTAATCTCGCCGCTATCCATGTACACACAAGAGTGCTGGCTCCAATAACACCGGTGGTGCTGCATGCTTTTGTACACTCCGAGCCTTGTATCTCTCCTTTCCTTTCTTTGCCTTTGTCAGTTTTCATCGACGTGTCGGCGTGCCGGTTAGCGTGATGTCGGACAGCGGGGCTGGGGGATGGGGAACATTGATGTTAAAGGTCACGTCGCATGAAATATCCCAGAACTGCGGAGTCTGACCGACGGAGAGGACACAAGGGTTGCAGTCTCTGTACGGAGCCGCCAACCCCCCCCCCCACCCCCTCTGTGAGGAAGTGGTGCTTGGAGACAATTTGTAGGCACAAGGCACAGGGGCAATGCTGTCGAGAGCACCTTTTGACACATTGCAGTTTGATCTATTGATTTCTGCATTAACCTATCCAAATTCATTAAGATCATATGAAATACAATTCAGGTGCATAATAAGCCCTGTAGGAAAGCAACCGGTTCACTCACAGGTCAAGCTGCGTCTGTGAGTCGGAGCTCATGGTTCGCCTGCATCTACCATGGCGTCTACTCGCTTCACAGAGTCGATCAAGACAAACTGCTTGATTGGTTCCTTGTGTGAGGGACCTGGATCTATTGCTCGGTAAGTGAACTGACTCGTCACGCCACGTGGTTCATAAGTTTGATCCCCGCCCAGAGCATACCCGCTAGATTTTGAGACTGAGCGACTGATTTGTTGGTTGACGCCGCTGTGGTGTTTAGACTAGAATTGAGCAGTGGCGATTTATGCATGGCGGAGTCCACGATGGATGATGAGAGCACCATTCAGAGACAAGGTGCCGTGCGTGGTATTGTTGAGTAGGTTGCTGGTTTTGCCCTCATTTTGAACACACCAGTTACCACTGCACCGTGCCTACCGGGCTGCTGCATGTCCCTGGGCACTGCCAGACTGAGAGAGCTGGCAGAGGAGCATTCCACATGCCAAGCTGTCGAACAACCCGTCGGCTGAGCACGGCAGCATCTCTGGGCTAGCGTCTGCGCGTTCAAAACATGTCCGACAGCTGGGAAAGGGGTGTGGTTTCACGTTGAAGTGTTAACGGAGTGCTTTTATTACATTTGCATTTGATTTGCGAACTCCGTTCTACGCTGAACGCGGGTAAGTTGGCCGAGCTTTTTCCCACGGCAAAAAAAAAGCAGCAGAATGGAGAAAAAAAAAAATTTGCCGCAAGATTCCATTCAGCGATATTTCCTTCCGCGTTTCCTGTGTGGTATGATTGATGTGGGGCTACCTGGCGCTGCGGGGAGCCTTGGAGCACATGCAGACTGTGGAACGCGTCGCTAGCCAGATGCAATTTGGGTAATGTTGTGTAGATGTTGGAGCAATGATGATTAAAAAAAATCACTCAGCCCATCTGCTCCAGACTGGAGTAAAATAAAAAAAAGGGGGGGGGGGGGGGGTCTAGGGAAAATATGATGCCGGGGTGTAGGAAGGGTTGGAGGTGGGGGGGGTGGGGTAGAGGGGTTTATGGGACTTCCATATAAATCACAACTTAGAGCAAACAGCGTGTAGGAATGCCTCTTTACGCATGAGGGGGAACAAATGTGGCATGTGTCACGGAGCACGCTGCTTCCTGCTTTCTGCCACATTGATCAGGATTGAACATTGGCAGGACTCTGCCGGGGCGAGAGCGGAATATGGCAGGTGTGGCCCCGAGGCCGGTAGCAGGTGAGAAATGCGCCCGTTCAGTCCTGGCGCCGGTTTGATAAAAGATCTGCTGCTTCTTATTTACATTCCAGCTGTGGTAATTACAACACGCCAAAGCTGTTTTAACAACAGGAAACCTCCAGAGCATAGCAAAGAGCCGACCAGATTACTGAAGCCATTAAATATTAGGACATGCGGCAAAAATCTGAAATGGCATCGCTAGCGCAAAAATAAGATGTAATATGTGTGTGCGGTCACACTTACTGCAGTGAGTACTCCGGTAGCTGCCTGCAGCCCGTTGTTAGTCTGGCGTGGGTTGGGTTCTGCCGCTAGAAGCGTACGTAACATTCAATGTTTGAAGCAGATTAACTTGAGTTGAGAAACATCATTGAAACTTCCTTTTGAAAGCTTTTTTTAAATTCCTCTTCAATCCGTCAGCCGCCTCGAACAAACAATGCCCAGTCGCCAAACTAAGTCGGGAGAGGCGATGGATTTCCTAACTTATAATGTGCTTTCGTCTTTTTTATTTGCTTTTAATTTGTATCGATTTTTCTTCCAGGCTTCAATTTTGCAGGTGTCAAAGAGGTGAGGAAGCATTACAATGTACAATGTTTTCTCACCTCTCTTATCGGGAGGGGGGGGAAATGAAAAGCAAATGGCAGCTCTGCGCGCGTACGTGACGCCGGCGAGGCGGAAGGGCTTTGAAACGCGGGGCGAAATTGAAAAGGTCGCGGGTTCAGATCGTCGGACAATGACGGCCTTCTCCCCTCCACTCCGCCGAGATTAAAAGCGTCGGCGAGATAAGCCGAAGGTATCGGGAATAATTTCGCCGGGGGTCGGATCGAAAAGAGGCGCTCGCGGCCGGCCGAGGGGCCGACACGCGCCGGGAGATGGAGCGAAGCGCTCGGGACTGACCTTGAGTCGATCTTCAGTCGGAGAGGCTGATCGTCTGCTCTTTGGACACGGTAGAGGAGGGCGGACCGAATGCGTTAATTGGAACGCGGCGGGAGAATCGGGCTGCTGTGACCGGACACGATGCTGGAAATAACGCTTTATGGCTTTCCTTTTTTTTTGTTGATAAATTTCATGGACTGTGGTTAGATCACAGATGCGACATAGCTTTTGACCTTGGGCACAGAAAACTGTAAACACATTACTGTTAACAGACAGGCATTAGCGACAAACCATAATATCTGCATTCCAGCCGAAGAGTAAGGAGGTCCTAGTCCTTTGGCTTTGTCTATCTAGTGTTTTTAAAAACCTGTCAGGGAACAATAGGTCTGCATACCTAAATATTCCAGTGGTGGGGGAGTATACCCATACGCACACACATGTATGCGCGGCGCGCACACACTCACGCACGCACGCACGCACGCACGCACGCACGCACGCACGCACGCACGCACGCACGCATATACTGTACTGCTGTCTGTCCCTGCAAGGCCCGTCACTCAGTTTTCCATTGCTTTTCATGAACCAGATAAAATATGTTAATGAATGCATGCTGTTTATTAAATAGGTTAGCTTCTTGGTAGGGATGGCTGGACTTTGTCAGCGGTGCCAAAGATAAGCAGGTGAAAGGCCCCACAGCAGTCTACCAGCGCTAGCCCTGTGACTCCCTGAGGGAAGACGCACACAAGTCAGACTGTCTTGGTGTCACTTTATCACAGACACATAACTTAGTAATGAATAAGTGATTTCCACAGCCATGGATTAGCATAATTTAAAAATGCACTTGTCATCAGGAGGAATGTGAGCTGCCGGAGAATGTGATCGGTGAAATTATACGGAGGGGAAAAAAGCGGTTGGCCAGCTAAGTTTTTGCATAAACGAACAAAGAATTTCTCAATTCAGGTAATCTGTATAAAATGACAGAAGAGAACATTGTTATTTTCATGGCTATGGAGAAAGAAAAAAAAACCCATTACAAAACCAAGAGAAAAACATCAATATTGCACCTAGGAGAGAAAGAGAGAAATCAGATGCGCTAAATGTGTTTATTTTCTATACAGCTAAATGTGTTTTTATTCTATTGTATTCTTGTAATGGCACCATATCGACGGAAACCGCAAAATTATTTTTCTCAGCCAGCCAACACCTTGATCACAAGCCCCACCCCGGCTAGACAACACCGCCGTGGCCGCCACAGTCAGAAGATCCACATGCTTATTGCCTCGCTGCCGCGAAACATCAAACATGGGATTGATCAGAGGATAAAAGCTGTCTAGGATAGAGACCCTGGTGCGATTCATGTTCGATTTGATTCATATTTAATCAGAAAAAGGAGAGAGGGAGGGAGGGAGGGAGGGAGGGAGGGGTGGGGTAGGGGGGAGTGCTCTGAGGATACAGGCAGAACTCAGGGTGCGAGGTTCGCGGATCACAGTGCCGATGAAGCCATGAGTTCCCCAATAAAGGAACCAATAAAGACTTCCTACACCCCACCTTCCTACACCAGAAAAGCTTAAATCCTGGGCTTTCTCAGAGAAATGTCCCAGTCACAACAAAGGAAATATGTTGTTGCAAAAGGCAGGTATTGCAGTTGTGGAGCCTAGCGGGAATGTGAAAGCATTTTGTATACTGCCATTTTAGCTCTGTATAGATGGACAATACGTGAGAGTTACTCCACCAACGCTCCTCTGTCCAGCGCTCTCTTGTTCAGTCAGACAATTTTGCAGTTTCTCAGTCTGTTGTAAAGGGACTCCCTCAATCAAATTTTCCCACCAGGAAGCGAAATCCACGAAGGGATCTTGCGAGCGCAGCCTGGCCGAGCTTCAATCAAGCCGCTCATTATTTATTAAACGGGCTGTCTCCCACAATGCCGTCTCCCGGAATAAAGATGCACCTTTATTATGGACCCCTTCGCTCTGATCCAGGCAGAGCCCGGGCTCACACTGTGCAAGGTCCGCTCATTCCAGATGCACAGCATTGTCTTAAAAAATACATTATATATGCACACAAACACACAAAAACACAGACGAACACACACAAACACACATGAACACACATGAACACACACACAAACAGAGAAAAACACACATGAACACACACACAAACAGAGAAAAACACACATGAACACACACACAAACAGAGAAAAACACACACACACACACACACACACACACACACACACACACACACACAGTTTCAAACATGATGAATAAAGGCAAAAAGAAAGCAAGTATAGCCTCACAATGTATATGTGCATGTATATATATTTTTTAAAGAACATTTTTTAAAGTCCCCTCGCGTGCACACCGGCCCGTCTCCACAGGTAGGCCTGGCACGTGCCCCACTCCCCCCCCCCCCTCCCTCCCCTCGCTGGCGCCGCGTTTGAATTAGCCTGCCTAAATGACAGGGCCTCCTCCGAGCGACGGCAGAAGGGGCCGCCGCTTGCGGGGTTTCAAAAGGCCCCGCGACCCGGCTGGTGTCGGCTGTCAGAGGAAGACGGGGACGTGCTGCGGGGAGATAACCTGCCAGGGACGGACTCGTCGCCTGTGCCGCATCCCCCTTTGACAGGCTTATTAACGGGGACTTGGCGAGGGGAGAAAGGTCTATCGGCCCTGCGATCTGGATTTTTTTTTTTTTTTTTAGAAACCTCAGTTATCGCCCGGGACACCAGGAATTAAAGCCTGAACCGCTCTGATAAATTAATTATTCACTCTTATCTACCGCGCAAAAGGCTGTCAGACAGCCCTGCCTAAAACCGCACGACTTCAGATAGAAAGAACAGTGGAGGGAAGAAGGACATGCGTAGGCCTACAGTAGGCCCTATTGGTTATATTAGCTGTGCTGGCTATGAGGGACATTTTGGGCTTAATCTGTTGTGCGCCACCTCTGTTCCTTCTGTTTCCCCATCTCTCCAGCCTCGCTAATATTTTTCGCTGGGGGTGGCGCGGAGCAAAACGCAAGCAAAATTAATGAGAGCGGACAGTCGTCTCTGAAGGCTAACCTGCGCGCCCCGCAGGGATTTTCACACAGCAGACCCTGCGCAGAATTACCTCCGCGTAATGTGGAGGAGACAAAATGTGATAATTGTAAATAATATTCTGTGTGTGTGTGTGTGTGTGGGGGGGGGGGGGGGGCAAATAAATATTTGCGGGGGAGACTTAACCGCGATGTGCCACTCAGCGGTCCGTCAGTTTCCATAGCGTAGGCAGCGAGCAGAAGAAAAGACGGGGTACTCTCTCGAGAACAATAGAATTACAGACAGTGCCAAGATAGCCTTCTGTTTAATCCATACAAACGGCGATTTGAATTATTAAACAGACTCTTTCATTTGGACAATTAATTGCGCGATGCTGAATAATGCACAGACACCAAAGACAGTCCTCCCAGCTGGATTGTCTACACAGAGCTCAAACTCTCCAGCTCCCTCCTATAATTAAAGGGATTCCATTTTACAACATAAACCCCATTTAAACCCGTGCTGCTGTTTTACAGTGTAATAGTACATTTCCCCACTTATCTTAATTATGTGTATTCAAAGTACGTTATACTGTTTGAGAGTAATATCAAACATTTTGAGTGGAATATTATGTTTTTTGTTAATTACTCATGCAAAGTTTCCTCGGACATACTGGGAACCATTGGATTTATAGTAAGAACATAAAATATAGAGGCATAACATTGCAGCATTTAATAAAGAAACCACGCAGGCTATAATCAGTTTCACAGACAGAGTATTATTTCCCCCACACCACAACAGCTTTTACAATGGACTTAATGATCTTTTGGGGGTTCTGTGGTCTAAAGCAAGAAAAAACACTTAATGTAAACCCAAAGCAGCTTGTGCAGCAAAGCTATGTCTCCAGATGTTGTACCTATGGAAATATGAAATTTGACAGTGTTCCTTCACAAATATAAACAGGAATATCAGTTTTCTGTCACCACGTATCACGTCTACACTTATTTCCATCGACTCAACAGTCTCAGGTTGCATGTGCCATAGGAAATAGTTTGAAGCAAAATATATGTGCGTACAACCTGTACTGTACATGTCTATATTCTGTGGGCCAATCAAAAGCATGCACTAAAACTTGAAATATTAATTTCTGAAAAATCCCAGACAGTGTTCCATCCTTTAAAGAAAATCCATCTAAACATGAAAGCTGAAAACTACAAAAAAAAAAAAAAAAAAACCCAGAGCTGCTTTGATAAATAAAGCAGATCAAAGGAGATCAATACACTAAGTGATTAGTGCACATCTCTCCATTTTGTGTTTCCTGCATCCATCAATTAATTAATGAATGAATCCAATGCAGACCACAATGTAAGTGATGAGGGGTTGATATTAGACACCAGCTGGATAATGTTGCATACCTGACTGAGACGCACCTAGGGGCTGCTGGGAGACTGACAACCTGAGAGACTTATCTCCAGCCGAACTGGATGCCGGCCATCGCTCACGCTCCAAGATGATTGGTGGAGAACGAGGAAGAGCGGGTGATGCCAGACTGCGCACGCCGCTCCCCCGACTGCAATAATAGCACGGTGCAGATGTGGGGAAATGTTAACACCCCTCATATTTTATTAATCTGAATCCCGTCACCTTTCCAACGGGGGGGCTTTATGAAAAGAAAACATCAATCCCCACCATTGTAATGAGAGCTGGAACAAGCACAGGTGGGGGGGGGCAGATCCAGTAGCGGGCAAACCCCCCTCGCTTTGGGGAAAACGGGAGAACACAAATATTTGACAATCTGCCCGTGGGGCTTTGCTACCGGAATGACTGCACAGGAGGGACTGGGATGGAGGGCGGGCTCCGCTGCCGCCGTCGCGCTCCCCGCGTCGTCTCCTGCGAGGAGGCTGCACATCCCCGCCATTCCGTGTGTGCACGGCGTGTGTAAGAGGAGCGCTTTTTTATAGCTCGGCAGCTGCATGTCAAACGTGTCACGCGGTGCGTAATGCGCGCTTCACTTTAGATGTGGCGCGAGGCTGTCCACGCAGACGTGCATTCGCGAGAACAGGAAAATGGCGTCGATGTATTGTGTGCCGTTTCTGCGTCCGTTTAATGCTGTTCCACTGCCACCAAGTCACAGATACCTTTACATAGCAGCCCATACTAGCCGGTAACGCAAAGATGACTGTGTGTCTTTGAACAATAATAAACACGTGTACTACACACATTCCCATACAACAGTTGATGTCGTTTTTCAAGATCAATTTTCCAGGAATAATATGGACTGAAAGGGTGAAGTATGTGTCGATCAGCACATTTCTTTCCCCAGCAATTGTACCATTGATTTAATCATTTTCAGCAGGCCATTAGGTGTTTTTTTGATCATTAGGGCATTGCGCTAATGGGATTATTTGATGCAGGTTGATTACAGACAAAGTTAATGACCGGTGTCATTTCCTAGTACTTGCATTGTTTGTGTGGGAATTTCAATGGATATCTCCTCTAATTATCATTTTGCAGTTAATGTGAACATGGAAAAACAGGGCGTATTATTTAGTAATGGATATTTAACAATCTTGAGACAACTCTGTGTTCATTAGGTGAAAAAAGTAGATTGCTTGGAGCTGCAATTACAGCTTCAGGAATGTAATTTCTCTCATTATAAAACATCTGGTACAAATCTGAAATTCCCTCATCATCAATCTAGCTTTTCATCATATTTCCTGCAATCCACTGTGTTCAAACTCCCAATGCAGATTATTCCAGGCGTGAATTATTGCCATGACAGCCAACATGTCAATATTTGGAATCTTACAGGCGAGAAATTGAGGGGCTGCTCAATGACTCATCGTGTTAAGGCACTGTTGTAGTGCAGGGTCGGTAGATGCATAATTGGTGGTAGCAACACCCGGGGTTAGGGAGGGTTCAGTCAGCTGGGATGTGCGTCTCATCACACTCCAGCGATCCCCGGCTGGTTGATCAGGCGCCAGCAGGCCGCTTGCTAAAGCTACATGTAAGGCGTCTTCCTCTATCGCACACTTACTTTTCTCAAGTGAATATGCTTGTCTGCACTCTCCGGGATCGCCTACGGAGACTGCGGCAAACTGGGAATTTCAAAACTGGGGGGAACATTTGATGAAATGAGAGAAATCGTCCTAGGTGTCCTACAAACATGACGGAATATAACAAGGCCTAACAAGAAATCAATACTTGATTTCGGAAAACAATTTTTTTTCGGGAAAGTGTTCCGTTTTACCCACAGTGCATTTGTGCAACTTCCATTTAAATCAGTTCGGACCTTTAAATGTGAACATCCCGCCACTAGACACTGAACAGGTGAAGATATTAAAATAGGATCCCGCATATAATATTAAATTTCATATATTTTCTTGACGGCGTACAAAAAATTATAATAAATGCACTGTATTCTCTATGGGACTTACTTTCCCATATTTGGGGTTTAAAACTTCACACGCAGCAATCCTTCCTAGCATGTTGTCCAATCAGTGTGATCGTTTGACAGCCTGGCAGCAGGAGTTGAGCCTCGGTCCCGGTAGAGGCTCCAGCACCCATGGAAAAGGGGAACAATTTGAATATATTTAATGAGCGTAGGAATCCATTAGTGTCACAGGTCTGACCCTGGCCAGATGTAAGGCTGCGCATTAGTAGCTCTATTACGTTTAACAAGCGCTGAACTGTCGGCTGGAAAGGCCACGGCTGCCTCGGGGCTGGAGGACTGCCGGAGAGACTGGGAGACGCCGGCGCGCTCACGTGCACTTCCGCGATTCGCCGAAAGGTCACCGTGGTATCGGTATTAAGGCCCCCTTCCCCTGTTTGGGAAAAACCCTTTGACAGAGACATGTGCGCACGGTGGCTCATTGTCTCTGAAGCGCGCGCTCCGCTCCCGTCACCCCTTCTCGCCCCTGTGATTTTTTATTTTGTTTTTTCCTCCTTCAAGTTTCAAGTTGCAGTAGCTTGTCTGTTTAAAGTCTCCCAGAACATGACGCCGTACCCTTCTCAGTGGAAAGAGAAGTCACTGGGATAACATCTGACCCAGGAAAGAATAGTCTGTTGAATGGACCCTCTGCAGTGCCAGTATTAAATTTACCTACAATGCACTTTGGCCACATTGCCTATATAGCATAGTATACCAATAAAAGCCAAGGATGGCATATGCATTAATTGGCTGAGTTCCACCCGTTAGAAAGAAATTCTAAGAAATGTTCTGTATGGTCAATTTGACCTGCTTTACATTCTATGTAATGTTCCTGTATGTAAGAATGCGTCTTTACAGTTTTACTTTTAAAAAATGAAGAAAGCAAAAAAACGGTTTGTATTTTCCTCCATGCTATAAACTCAAAGATCTTTTTAATGAATGAAATCATTTACAAAAAGTATTACAAGGTAATACACGATGGTGAAGGAAGGCGTGATGAGGTAAACAGTTATTGGATTGAATGGCGTCCCCTGCCACTTGGCTCATTAGTGCACTGGATCAGAGCACGGTCTTTATGGCTGAAGCTCCTCTTCAAAAAAAGTGTTGATATTGTGTGCACTTTGAATACTTTAACCCGCTCTTGTTAAAACGCATATACGGCTTCTAATATCTGGCTGTCATTACTTTCCAGGTACAGTAGCTCGCACGCTTTGGTCGATAACTCTCATATCAGCGGAGATGAATTATTGGAGAGGACATGGGGGGGGGGGGGGGGGGCACTGTATCAGCCTGAACTATACTTTTAATTGAATTCCATTATGCAGTTACATACACCGTAGTGTGGCTCACTTTCTCTTTTTTTTTTTTGCAACTTCCTGTCACAGAACAGTATTAGGTGAAACTGAGAATGCTCACTCGGGAGAACAGGGTAGGTTATTTTCTTTTTGTGATATATTCATGTGGGGGATTCATTCCGCATTGAGCGATGGGTCAGGGAGGCTAAACTACATTGTGAATGATTTAAAATTCTATTAACATTTAAATTTGACATTGATTTGACACAGTCGTGCTTCGCCGAAGTGACTAGGTAGGCGAAGGTGTGGAGAGAAACGCTGTGATAATTGCACAGATGGCTTTTCTCTCCTTGTTCGTTCAGCACGCTGCGTTTAATTATTATGGGTTGCAGTGCTCGCCTTGTGCGCTGGTAATTACATCATTTGAAGTCATGCAGAAAAACCGAATGGGCGGAATGTGTGCGGCGACGGAGCACGTGTCCTGAAGATGGACCTTTAGGCTTTTGATGTTCGGTGTTCACAACTTGTTACCCTCCGCAGAGGTGACCAGATAGCCTTTCAGAATGACATGTGGATGCTAAGCTGGGCCTGATCTGCGGATGGATAGCTGGACATCTTCGCCTGGATGTGGGGGATGGAGAATGGAGAAGACTCATCCCTTTTCAAAGATCTAGACACGGCCAGACAAACAGTTCTTTGAGGAGACCTCAGAGTACAAACCACCCACCACTTGCACTGACGCCATCTTCCATTGACCCCCTTCATCTGTGGTTCAACATTACCAGCTAATCTTTCCGCAGAAAATCTAAACACCGAAAGGGGAGAAGTCATTGGGCAGCCAACGAGATGAAATGCCATACAAATATTCATACTGTAACTACGCAATATCAAGATGGATTTATCTATTCTACCATGTATTTTGGAAATTGTAATTGGAATGCAAATTGAAGCCTGCATTCTCGTTACTTCCTATGAAGCGCTGAGCGAAATCCAATAGACTTCTGCTGATTCATCATTTTACAATAGGATAACGTGTCTACACATACAAGCATACACACACGAGATGGGATCACTTACAACCTGAGAATGATCACACCCCAGAGGTTTCTTCTAGAAGTGTCCATTGCACTTGCAAACACAAGCCTTTGTGTTCTTGCCTCTTTCTTTGTTTACTGTGTGGCCCTGTGAGTTTATTTTCTCCTAAAGCTGAAAGGCTGGCTTTTGTCTTGCAAAATGGGCCAGAAGCCTGCGGTTAAGAACCACTTTGATGTCCACTTAGGCCTAAATCATGGTGGCAGTCTGCTTTTTCAGCACTGCCGGCAAAGGCGAAAAAACAGGTGCAAGCTTAGCGCAACCCAATGGAAAAGGCCACAAATACAGCTACAGACAATTATCGCCAACCCATCCTGACTGTTGAGCTTCAATTTGAATTCAAGCATGGCACTGACTGCAAGAATGACACGTCACATACATCATTCAGCTTCACAGAAGCACTGTACACTTAAGGACAGATTGGCTTTCTTTCTTCCTTTCCATGTTTCTTTTATTTAGCTGGGAGAGGGAGAAAGGCCTAGGCGAGATGTCAGACATGACGACACAGATCTCCATTGTGTTTTTCACCGTGAGACAAGGAGTCTGACGAGGCCCGCTAACGCGGCTCAACAAAGCCTCCTCATCAGCTAACCTCGGCTCTGTCCCGCCGTCTCCCGACAGTTCAAGAAGCTCTCCGCGCATGCTGGCAGGCTCAAGCACAATGCCTATAGGCTAAGAGCACCTTCTTCTTCCTAAATATAGAGCGCTTCTTTCAAAACGGCACTCTTGGACTTTAGAGTCTGTTAAGCTACTAAAAATGACATACGCTTCAAATTTGCCTCAGTGACAAGATTTTAAAAAAGGCTCAATGTACATTTTATGCGACAAAAGAATGCAAATGTCTCTGGTTCATTTAAGCATACATCTTCTCTTGAGAATATACTGCATGCGTACCCCTTGTGTGATGATCAATAACCGCTGTCGCTTTTAATTTTAAAGAAGCATACTTTGCATTTTTTTTTTAAACATATCTATTGGGCATCCAAAGGATTCTCGGTTTGTGGAAAATATCAAAGAGCGTTTAACATCCTTTTTGTTTGATGCCTTTCCACATTTATTTGCATTTGCTGGATTTGCCACAAAAGGCGCTACTCACTTGCGGGGCCCAGTGCTGGAACTCAGAAGAGATGCAACAGTGAAGGAAAGGTTTATCTTCCCAGCTCCACACCACTTGTTTTATTCGATTAAACACTTGAGCCATTTTCTGCGCTCGGCAGGGCTGCATGTTAATGAAATTGCTCAAGCTGCAATCGCTGCATAAATACCCCTAACCACCATCTCGGCTTCTCTTCAATTTTGACGCTAATTACTTTTTTTCGCCCTTGCTTTTGTCATTTATTCCTCTGACAAGGCTTAATAAGTACATCCAAAGATTCAAAAGCAATTAGAAAGTGGTCATCTACTACAATCACTCAGCAACTGTTGGCCAGGGAGACAAAAACAATATTGTTAGTTTTACATGGTTTACACCAGTTGTCCCCCAACCCTGCTCCTGGAGATCTACCGTCCTGTAGGTTTTGACTCCAACCCTAACGAAGCACGCCTCCAACAGCTGGAGATCTCGTTGAGCTGCTAATTAGTAGAATCAGGTGTGCCAAATTATTGTTGAAATTAAAACCTACAGGAAGGTAGATCTCCAGGAACAGGGTTGGGGACCACTGGTTTACACCCTCTTGAATCTTAACATAAAATAATTCAGAAAGCTGAATTTCTGAATGCAGAACTTCTAACAGTGTGAAAATATCCAAAAATAGTACCAGAACCTATTAAATGAAGTAGCAGAAAAAAAAAAAAAACTTTGGAAAAGATTTGGAAATGAGAAAACAGAACTTTTTTGAAAAGTGTATGAAAATGCAGGGGACTCCAATCTCTGTGACTTGTTAACTGGCGCCTGGACACTTGATTGCGACCCCGGCAGCTGGTGGCTGTCTCTTTTGGGAGCTGAAAGTCGGTCGCTCATCGGCATGTGAAGGCACACGTGTCTGTGCAGCTCTGTGGAAATGCCTTCCCCAGCGAAGGCCAGTGACTAATTTAAGCATCCCCTCCGTCCCCAATCCAAGTGGACTGTACCCATCCTTCCACAGGGAGCCGGCAGACTCATCAGCACCTGATTAGAGGAAGCCATGTCGTGGAAGGTGTGTAATCCCCCACTGTGAGAAGAGTAGAGGAGGACTATGGACAAACACACGCACACACGCGCATGCACACGCACACACACGCATGCAGAAACACACGCACACACAGAGACACACACACACGCATGCAGAAACACACGCACGCACAGAGACACACACTCACGCATGCACAAACAAGTACGCACAAAAGCACGCATGCTCACAAAGATACACACACAACCCACAGACAAAACGTCACACACAGACACAGAAACACAAACGCAAATGCACATGCACAAAAAAATTATTTTCCCATCATCCTTTTGTTTGGGTAACTGTCGTATGGACAGCCCCCTCTCAGGGTACACACACTGTGGTCAGAGCGCTTACTTTTATTTATCAAAGGCTGTATAACGGCCCTCTGTATCAACATGTTCCTGTGACAGCCCCGGCCTGTCATCTAGCTTTGTCTAATATTATTTGAAGTCACGGCTTTTTGATTTCCATACAGTTACAGCGAATTATTGCTATGAAACATCACAGAGAAACATACAGCCGGGAAGTGAACAACTGCATGAAATGACCTCTGCTTCTCCCGAGCGTGAGAAAACGTCTCAGGTTTTTTGTTTTTAATCCATCAGTGTTCATAAAAAAAAAAAAGGGAAGAAACGCAATCTGACCTACACAACGAGCCGATGTAGCTTCATCGTAGCGCTTACTCAAAATGGAGCTGACATTATACAAGAAATTGCAGTTGCTGCTGCAAGTATCCATCAAAATAAAGAATGCCTTGCTATTCATGTCACCCTGCAATGTAGCCAATGTTGTCCAACAAGAAAAGGTGTGGAATTTTCTGACACAACAATGAATTCATTATAAGGAACAGGTTATATAAATTAGACACAGTCCCTTGTCATTTGTATCAGGTTATGCGCTATATTATACAGTCTCCTAGCAGACAAGAGCCATTGTAGAATTAATGTCTGGGAGTGATATTTTTCAGGCTATGGCTTTTTGACTAAAAAAATACTTTAATATATGGTCTCTGTACACAGGCTAATGCTGTTGCAACTCCTCACATAAAACCCAGATCAAATCAAGGCAATAAATCATAAAAATCACAAAACATCTGATGAAGAGAGTACTGTCTGCTATATTTTAACCATCAATTCACAAATTTCAATCACTTATTTTTCAGCTTTTTCATTTCCATCAGGCTCACAGAGTCGGGGGTACAGCAGAGTCGGGGCTTTAGTCCACAATGTACAGTGGATTAAATTAATACGCCAACACCTCTTCTAGTTATCTTCCTGCATGGCTGAATTTGAGTCAAACTTATGACTAACATTTCTGCACAAACTACACGCAGACAGAATACACGCTTTAAAAATATGCAACCAGCTCAAATAGGCACAAAATAATTGTCATTTTGAATGTAAAATTCAGTCAAAACCATTAGCCAGTATGGACTCTTGCTCAACATTAACCAGTAATAATGCTTCCCAGTCGTGGTAAGGAAAGCTCCTGCACTTGAATGACTGGAATGCGTTATCCGAGACTAACGAACTGTATGAGCGACTGAGATGATACCGGGAACATTCACAGAGGTCAGATTGGAAGCACGTAGTTACTTCTTCATTCCGGGTGGAAAGTTTGCCAGTCAATTTGCCCCCGCTGTCCGCGAGCGAGATGGCTGAGGCGTGGCGCGGACGGGCAGGGCTGCAGGCTGTACGAGTCTCTCTTATTAGAAATATCCATTAACCTGCTGACAGGGGCTGCTGTAATCACTGTCTCGCCAGGCCCTGCAGACAGGCCATTATCCACGCTGTGTCATTTCAATCTGAGGAGGGAGGGGGGGGGGGAGCCAAAGGCTTCACATCACTGCCGCAAAGACAGGAGGGAAAAGCCGCACCAAGTGAGCGGGCACAAAGGCGCCATTCCGGAATTGGAAGAGAGCTCTCCCCTCCCGATTTTCACCTTGGGTTTATCGAGCGCTCTCTCGCTGGACACGGGCCGGCGTCGGAGGCCCCGAAGAACGGTCGTATGATTGAAAAGGCATCGCAGACCTGGGTAATATTTCCCAGTGCCGCGGTATACTCGGCGGTAATGCGCTTGATGAAGGAACTGCCAGTCTGCATTTGGTTTACATAGTGCACTCATCCCGAATAATGAAGGGAACGGGTAAGGTTTGGCCCTGCTAATGACACCATGGTATCTACATGGTGGGATTCAGTTTTGATTAAGGTGAGTGATATGATGAGCCGCTGCCTCACTGAATGAGGAACGTGGGTGATAAGGCGAGACGTGATCAGAAGAGACACAAAGCCAAGTCTTAAATAGTACTTAGTGCTCATCGCAGTTTGCATTATGGAATAAAAACTCAATAACATTAATTCTTACAGAAAAATGTTACCTTCCCTATCCAGAAGGCCTATCCAGAGGCCTCAGCATTAGTGGTCAACATCTTGGTATGTTAGCATAGGGTAGTGGATTACATTTCATTTTTAATTAAAGTTGTGAAGAAAAAAAAAGAAATTGAAATTCATATATGCACAAGATCATAGTACGTATGAGTGCGATATTGGGGTCAGCTGTATGAGTCCGACATGAGACACGTGAAGAGGAATAATTAGGAAATTGAGGGCTATGGCAGTTGCATTAACCCAACTGCTGTCTCTCTCATAATGGACTATCCTTGCAAAAACACCTTTTAGTCCTGTAAGTCTACTTTAAAAATGTTTTTATTTTATTATTTTATTGAGGCTCTGCATGTGAGAGTACTATCAAGGTCAATTGAAAGTCTAGCATTGGCTATGCTGCAGTTAACGGGTATGGATCCCCTCAGGATGGTGGCTGACATGTGACACATTAGCACGGTCTGTCTTGTTGATAGAGAGATCAATGCAATGTTCCTAAGGATACTGAAACTCACGTCCCCCAAGGACAAACACAAGCAATTCTTGGATACATACGGTTTACGGCATATTTCGCAGAGTGTTTTGAAGGACATGAATTATTGAAACTGTGCCTCTAAAACAACTCAAAGACGGTGGTTGCCATGGATGCGCAAGCATCAAAACAATTCAAAGTTCAAGATGGAGAGGAAAAAAGACTCACACATTGCTTATCCCCAAAAAGAAGAACTAAATGCCAAGATGGTTGGGAAAATATCCATCAATGTATTACACAGACACGGTCAAGTTTTGGTCACATGACCTTCAGCGCTTTTTGAAGACAACTTCTAGGTACATGACAATGTATTGTATGCGATATTGAAGTCTTTTAAAAATATTAATATAGGATGGCTCACGGCGGCACGGTGGTGCAGTGGTTAGCACTGTCGCCTCACAGTAGGAAGGTACCGAGTTTGAATCCCGGCCGAGGGCCTTTCTGTGTGGAGTTTGCATGTTCTCCCCGTGTCCGTGTGGGTTTCCTCCGGATACTCCGGTTTCTTCCCACAGTCCAAAGACTTGCAGGTTAGGCTAATTGGAGACTCTAAATTGCCCATAGGTACGTATGAGTGTGTGAGTGAATGGTGTGTATGTGTGTGCCCTGCGATAGATTGGCGACCTGTCCTGGGTGTATTCCTGCCTCTCGCCCCAATGCATGCTGGGATAGGCTCCAGCCCCCCTCGCGACCCTGACCAGGAATAAATGGGTTAGATAATGGATGGATGGATGGATGGCTCACTCAGATTAGCGGCACCTCTTTCTATCAAACATGGTCAATACTGATCCGAGTTTTGTGCATAGGCCCCATCATTGAAAAGGGTAAACAAGGCCCGCACCTAAATCCAAGCTTATGGTTTAGATCAAGCTTCACACAAAGATATTTGTGTGGTGCATGCGGCCTGTCTCGGGACCAAATAGGATCCACATCCCTTCCTGTTCAAAACAGAGAGGATGAAGAAAAAAGCCAGTAAAACAACATTAGGGAAAAAACCCTGGATATGATCTAATTTCCTCTTTATTGCTTGCCGGGCTTTTCAGGAAACAGAAATGCTTGCCAGTGCACATCTCTATGATCTTTTTGCATAGGTAAAGGGGGTGGGGGTGGGGTGGGGGGGGGGCTTAGACAAAAGTCTGAATTGTTTATGGTCATAATATGGATTTTATACGGCTCCTAGGAAGAGAGAATTACATCTTAAATTACAATGATGTCTTTGTGAGTTGTCAGCAGCTGGAGTTATATGGGCTGGGAGCTCTCTCACGAATGCTTGGCTGCGGTCTAAGGGGACATAGGGGGGACGGCACGTCCACGCGCGTGGGCAGGGAAGGAGAGTGGAGGGCTGCAAAGTCAGCTCACGTGCCCGGTATTCCCCACGTCCCTCGCTTTAAACATGGCTCCTAGGAGCCCAGTTTGTTTTCCCGCTGATAGAGTGAACTAGATCTGCTGGGCTCTAATTGGGGTAATATAGCACGGTAAGCACGCTATGTGGAAGCTCATCACGCGCGCGCGCACACTCCTCTCCACCCCAAGAGAGTGAGTGGGGCTGCGGTTGTTTGCCTGCCAGGGGCCTGGGTCTTCTGGCCCGGTAGGCCAAAACGTGCATTGCCACGTGGCACACTTCCTGGCTGGAACCAAACGCTGTCAAGCCACACAGCTGAGCTCACTACAGCTGCGTGGTTTACCGGTGTTTGTGAAACCGTGAAGCGTCTTTTTCTTCATCTTCTTTGACTTCTTTGGCTAAAACTGTTCCCAAAAATAAAAATAACCAGCCACACACAACATTTTCTGAACATCTCTGTGACGCAGAGGCAACATTGCGAGAAGGCCGTATGTCAGCTGGGAGGGAGGCGCGGGCGGTAGTCGCCTCTTCTTGGCTAATTGCCCTTTTTTTTGTATGAAGCAGCACATAATCGTCACGCTAATTAGAGGAGCCATGAACAAGTATGTTAAGTGTTGATTTGATTTGTGAACATGTCTCTCCTCTCCTAGTCTGACTGTGAAACCCTCTCCTTGAATCCGCAGCAGCTGGGCTCCATCATACTCTCTCTCCCTCTCTCTCTCTCCCATCCTGTCTACTTCCCTTTATCAAAAAGCAATAAAAAAAGACCGAATGGCAGGAGAGCCATTTTTATTTCATCAGCTGAGTGAAGCTATCAGTCTGTGTGCTGTGTGTGTGCCTGTGTGTGTGTGTGTGTGTGTGTGTGTGTGCGTGAGTGAGTGTGTGTTGAACTGGAGAGTGAGTGTGTGTGTGTGTGTGTTTGTGCTAGTGCGTGTTGGGAGGCTTTGTCTCTGTGCTTATGATGGCTGTGTGTGTATCAGTGAGTGAGTGTGTGTGTGTGTGTGTGTGTGTGTGTGTGTGTGTGCTAGTGTGTGTTGGGAGGCTTTGTCTCTGTGCTTATGATGGCTGTGTGTGTATCAGTGAGTGTGTGTGTGTGTGTGTGTGTGTGTGTGTGTTTGTGCTAGTGCGTGTTGGAAGGCTTTGCCTCTGTGCTTATGATGGCTGTGTGTGTATGTGTGTGTGTGTGTGTGTGTGTGTGTGTGTGTGTGTGTGTGTGTGTGTGTGTGTGTGTGTGTGTTTGTGCTAGTGCGTGTTGGGAGGCTTTGCCTCTGTGCTTATGATGGCTATGAATGGAAACGATGCAGCTGCGCTCTGCCCACTGGAGCAAAATCAGAACGGGGATGCCTCCATGAGGGTCTTTTTCTTCCACTCGACAAGCCTGCAAGAGTACACACACACAAACACCACGGCCACACACACACACACACACGCACGGACGCACACACACATACACGTCTATGTTACCAAGAGGGGACTATCACTCTATACCTTCCAAGAGGGGACCATAACTTCCAGATATTTTTTCAAAACAAAACAGAAATAGAAAATGTAGATTCAAGCTCATTGTTCATACTATTTACTGAGATTGTACTTTTAATATATATATATATATATATATATATATATATATATATATATATATATATATATAACATAAAATGTAGCCTGAACCACGTCTACCTAACAAAGAGGAGGCTTAACCAGCCTGTAGGAGGACTATATTATCTGTGCTCTCCACAAAGGCTTGGTTTCTTTCAAGAAGGGATAATGCTTGTTAAATAGTTCCAACATTTAAAAGTTTTTCCTTAGATAAAAATATGTATGAATATACTGTATGTCAAATTTACTTTATAGTACATTTCTGTAAATCACTGTAATGGTACTCTAAAATTAAAGTTACTGTCAGAGGTGGGCAAAAATGCATTAAACTGTATCTAGTTACAAATTAGAAATGCATTTCAATGAAATGTATCAAAATAAATGACAAATTACTGGTTCAACAAAATTTTATTTAATTAAAATACATGTAATTTCCAAAATAAATAAAAAACTACATTTCAGAAATTGAGATTCAAAACTGACTTTTTTCAGTTACTAGTATTAGCCTGTTAGAAAACAAAATAGTATTAAAACAAGTATGAGGCCATATGTAAACAGTGGTAAATGACCAACATACAATTACAAATGTTCAGTAATAAACTTCCAATATGGAAACAGTGTCATTATATACAGGGCCAGATTAACAATTCACTGTACCCTGGGCAACAACATTTAAGGGCCCTATCACCGTCACTTATTGTCCCCTAGGATCAACAAAATTTGGCAAAATTCACAATAAGTTATAGTGCTATACAGTGTAATATGTAATATATATATATATATATATAATGCTTCCAAGGCTACTCACTTAAATGTTAAGAAAATTGAAAGGAGCATCCACGTTCAAATCATCTAATATTTATTTTCAACACTTATTCTCAACACAAGATTAAGTGACATTATGGTCCTCATCTCATTTTAAACAAAACCCGTCATCTCACAATTCAACAAGACAAATAGTGCAGTAGTCACCAGAGACAAGGCAAAAATTAATACAATGCAATATCATCTGCTCAAATAAAGTGACAAAATAAAGAAATGTTCTCATTACATTAACATTAAGATCATTTTAACTTCTTTTCAAACAGAAAACAACCTGCCACATCTCAATTCAACAAGACAGGCCAAATGTAAACATTTTAGTGCAACATACATTTCAAAATCAGTCATTGTCTCTCAGGAGGACAAGAGAAAAATGAAACACTCTATAATCTGGAAAAATAAACATTTTTTACACTCAAATGAGATAATGAGAAAGTGCATTTTTAAATTTCAAATGCTTGATTTCATTTAGCAAACAAAGCTTACACTGGCTTCGTTCTGGACTTTGAATGTGCAAACTGGTGTACAACATCTTCAAAATCAAGATCACTAACGAGTTCATGTTCGATGGACATGAGAGAAAGTGCAGAGAGCCGTGGCTGTGACATTGTGGTCCTCAGCTCATTTTTGACTCGTTTTAAAACGGAAAACGACCTCTCACCCTCACAATTAGAGACAGGCAATGTTAAAAACAGTCTTAGTGCAACATAAACATTCGGAAATGTTGTCTTAAGTCCATTTCTCTCAAGAGCTTGCAGCAGCTGTGCAGGTGAAGTCTCACTCTGCACAAAGTGCTTGAACTGAATAAGTTTGTCTGCCAGGGAGCTGTCCAGGTCTGTCGCATAAGTGGAGCTCAGCTTAGCAGCTCTGTCACGCACATCACAGTCATCACAGTCCCTCTCAAATAAAACTCCAAAAAGATCACACACATCTGTGTATGCTTCGATCCGCCTGGATAGGCACGAACTGAGCATCTCGATGTCCAAGCTAACGTTAGGCGGCGCCGCATCTGCCTCCTCCGCCGGCGGTGAAGAATTGCTAGCTTCCTCGTCCACAGAAGCTGCCTTAGCAGAGCAGTTGGTAATCGTTACCGCATTGAAGAATGTACCTATTTTTGGTATATGCTTTAAATTCTCTGCATTTCTGACTTCTTTCTCCTTTTTTATTTTCCGTTTCGCGCTACCACTCAGCCTCTCCATGTTTGCATCTTTTTACAATGAAAACTTTGTTGAGGGCGGTTGGTGACGTCCCGCCTCAATGCACGTTGATTGGCGTAACCTTTGACCCGCCTCGTGCGGGCTGACCAATGAGGAGGGTCAGCTCATAGTCACTTTTCCCCCCCTCATTACAGTCTCACAGGCAGTGGATACAGCGCAATGGCACCGGCGGGCAGGTTAATAAAGCGATAACCAGATATTTTGTTTATGCCCTCACTGCCCTCCATGGGCCCTTTAGAGGTTGTGGGCCCCTGGGCAATTGCCCGGTTGCCCATATGGTTAATCCGGCCTTGATTATATACAGCTGTGGAAAATAATGGTCTGTTTAAATTCTTACGTTATGTAAACCTCGTAATTTCACTGTTAGCTGTTAACCTGTACTTCTGCAATGCAGGCCATGCCATTTGTTTCCTTCTTAATGTGTCCACGCATTTTTTAATGATCATGTTTTATTCTTGAGCTACCATGCATTATTTCTGTTTCGAGATCAAGTCACTGTTTCTTTCCACATTATAAATCAATAGTCTCTGCATCTGTTCAGTTATGTACGGTACTGTCCATCTTTCCCAGTCCGTTGGTCTTTAGTTGCTCTTCAGCATAATACATTTTTCAGCTATTCAGCGGCGAGCCGCCTTCTGTGAGGACAGTAGATCGTGCCCGCAAAAGAAAAAAGCCACTCAACCACACACACACACACAACACGGCCACATACACACGCGCGTACACACAAACACGCACACACAAACGGTGTTGCGTGCTCTTCTTCATCACGCACTCGCGTGCGCTTTGAGTTTGCCGGATATCGTAATAGAGCAAGGCTGCTGGAATAAAGCTGCGGAAAATAAACACAAAAAAGAATAGCACGACGCGTGAGAGTTTGCTCATGTTGGTAAAGTGGGACATCAGCGATAGGTCAGCATAATATACCTGTTTATATCTCAGGGGAACAGCGTGTTGTTTAGATACACTGTTATAATATCACATATTGCTGCTCTTCTGTTTATTTTGTACCAAACATTATCCTCGATATTGTACTGTTGTAAGCATGCAGGCAATGGGGGAATATCTCAGCTGATGCAACAGTAACTTAGACTTAGGGGTTCTGCGTGGCGGAACGGCCGAGTGGGAGAGGTTGTACGTTTATACACGCACAAACACACACGTACTCACGCACACACACACACACACACACACACACACACAAGCATACACTCCCCCATGCCTCCACACGCTCCACAGCTACGCTAGCGGAACATCGGCTCATACAAACCCAGTGCCCGTCACCTTCATCACGAGGCGCCCGAACGCCAGCACGCTCACCCAGCTCGACCGTCACACGCAACATCTGAACACCCGCGCACACCCCTGCTGGAGATGGTACCTTCCAAATTGGGCACACGCGCCCACACGCACCCACTTGCACATTTCATACCTATCCAGAAAAAAAGCCCTGAAACGCTGAACGGTATTTCAAAGCTTTCAAAACGAGCACCGACGGAGTGATTCCAGTCCCAGCAGAAAAATGAATGACACCACAGAATGCAATATCAACTTTTTGTCTTTTTTATACTTTTCAAATGAATTCTGCCCCAAACCCTCCTGCACAACACCACAACCTCCACCTGCAATGTCACACGAAACATAAAATCAGGGTTTTGGTTTCGTAGGTTGAGTCTATGCAGTTTTGTTGAGGATTGGCTTGAACATGCTGACCTTTACCCTGCCTTGGCTCTGAAAGGCCATGAGCAGTAGGCAAGGACGCCATTTTAAATGAGGCGGCTGTGGCACGACCGCCTGCGGACTGAGAGTGTAATCCAGCGATTCGCCTTCCACGGGCCGCCGCCGATGAGACGGCGCGGGACTCGAAATCGGGCCGTGACCGGGACAGGAGCGCGCGCGGGGGAAAATGCAGGAGGGGCGAACCCAAGGCCCCCGCCACCGCTCTGAGCCTCTCCGAAAATCCCCGATAAAGCAGTGGTCATTTGGGGGCAGGATTGATCGTCCAATTTAAAAGACAACAAAAAAAAAATGTAAGTAGGGGTCGTTACTCAGATGGGCCCTTTCCCATCCAGCAGCAGTAAAATCAAGCCGAGCAGAGACATTTCTCACAAGTAATTACAGGAATAAAGCAACACTTCAGCCGAGCCTCCGAGATGTAGCATCCAGCTAAAGCGCTGGTTCTCTGGAGCAGTGACACACTCCCCAGTCTGGGTTTCAATCCACCCCCCATCGTGCAATAGCAACTACTCTGGTCATTTGGGTAAGCACAATGATGATGGCAGCATGATTCACCATACGCCCAGTATGCACTGTGATTATGGCAGTATGATTCACCATGCCCATAGTGTGCACTGTGATGGTGTCAGAATGATTCACCATGCCCATAGTGTGCACTGTGATGGTGTCAGTATGATTCACCATGCCCATAGTGTGCACTGTGATGGTGTCAGTATGATTCACCATGCCCATAGTGTGCACTGTGATGGTGTCAGTATGATTCACCATGCCCATAGTGTGCACTGTGATGGTGCACTGTGATGATGTCAGTATGATTCACCATACGCACAGTATGCACTGTGATTATGGCAGTATGATTCACCATGCCCATAGTATGCACTGTGATTATGGCAGTATGATTCACCATGCCCATACTGTGCACTGTGTTTATGTCAGTATGATTCACCATGTCCATAGTGTGCACTGTGATTATGTCAGTATGATTCACCATGCCCATAGTGTGCACTGTGATGGTGCACTGTGATGATGTCAGTATGATTCACCATACGCACAGTATGCACTGTGATTATGGCAGTATGATTCACCATACGCACAGTATGCACTGTGTTTATGGCAGTATGATTCACCATGCCCATACTGTGCACTGTGTTTATGTCAGTATGATTCACCATGCCCATAGTGTGCACTGTGATTATGTCAGTATGATTCACCATGCCCATAGTGTGCACTGTGATTATGTCAGTATGATTCACCATGCCCATAGTGTGCACTGTGATGGTGCACTGTGATGATGTCAGTATGATTCACCATACGCACAGTATGCACTGTGATTATGGCAGTATGATTCACCATACGCACAGTATGCACTGTGTTTATGGCAGTATGATTCACCATGCCCATAGTATGCACTGTGATTATGGCAGTATGATTCACCATGCCCATAGTGTGCACTGTGTTTATGTCAGTATGATTCACCATGTCCATAGTGTGCACTGTGATTATGGCAGTATGATTCACCATGTCCATAGTGTGCACTGTGTTTATGTCAGTATGATTCACCATGTCCATAGTGTGCACTGTGATTATGTCAGTATGATTCACCATGTCCATAGTGTGCACTGTGTTTATGTCAGTATGATTCACCATGCCCATAGTGTGCACTGTGATTATGTCAGTATGATTCACCATGTCCATAGTGTGCACTGTGTTTATGTCAGTATGATTCACCATGCCCATAGTGTGCACTGTGATGATGTCAGTATGATTCACCATGTCTTTCAGGTGAGAGTTAGGCCTTCACTGCTCATCTACTAAGATACTCATGCTGGGCACCACAGCATGATAACTAGACGTTCTTGCGAGGACGGTCTGCTGGTGCAATCCCTCCAAATGGACAGAGGGCGCTGCAGTGATAAGGGAAGTTCTGGGCATGTAAACTGTAAATAAACAACAGCAACAGCGCTGCAGCCCAGCAGCCTTCCTCAGGCTTGACTAATTAGCGGCGAGGCGACATTCTGAAGCCACACTTTCAATGGGGTGTGACCATCTGATTTTCTACATGTTATTCCTTCCTAATATTTTGGACAATCTGCTCATCCGCTCACATCCTTTCAGCAATATGTGAGAATAAATGTATCTCCTGATAGGAATGCTGTGACATTTATCGCAATGACAATTTCACAAGCGGATACAAATGTTTTAATGCCTGGTTAATTTATGTGCAGATTAGTTCATGCTGCCTTTGGCTTGGTTCCAGAGTTGAAGAGTGTGATACAGGCTGTTAGACACACTTATGGTCTTCGCAGGCATCCAACAGATATACCCAGTCACAGATTAAGGGATGCCAAAACGGCCTGTCTCTGCTGGGCATCGGATTCTGTGAAGGTTGGATCGTGAGGAGTGCGTAGATTCTGGGCAGTCCTGCAGTAGCCTATGACTGACTGGATGGATTTGGGCCAGGTGCAGCCATCCCAGATTGACAGGTGAGCACAGGAAATTGCAGAGAAGAGGCGACACCCCCCATCTGTAATTGGAGGGAAAGTTTCTTTGGAGCCGTGCGGGACTGTGTCTCAGTGCGCCAGCAATATTGCGAACATTTCAGGGTCCCGGTCAGAGGAGGCGACAGGACATACATCACAGCAGCGGTCCCATTTGTAAAGTGACAACCGCAAGCAGCCCCCCCCCCCCCCCCCGCCCCCAACCCCCCACCCCCCTCCTAGTGCTAGCCACTGCCTGCTCACTTCAAAACCTGGCCCCCGGGATGGCAGTGTCAACGAGAACACCCCTCTCCATCTTCCCGTTCGGCGAAAGGTTACGGAGCGGTTCGTGGGGGTTACCTGGGGACAGTGAGAAAAGTTCAGCTCGGATTGCAGTCAATAAGCGATGCTATCCCCCCCCTCCGCCTCCCTGACCGCCGCGACTCCCGAGATCCCTCGAACCCAGCTTCTCTCCGCCCATAGGCTCATAGGATCACCTCTCCCTCCCCTCCTTCAGCCCACATGCACTCACACCTCCCCGTCAAAGAAACCTTTCAAAAACACTAGGAGCATGACATTTACATTGTTATTTACCGAGACATCAGAACATATCCATTATTAATACGCAACCTATTGAATTATTTAATGTTCCGCGCATTACATTATTCTGGGAAATGTTTATGTTGTCGTCAAGTATAAACATTTAAGACAAGGTTAATGAATAAATCAAACTTGTTGATTGGTACACAGCAATGCAGGCAATGATCATTTTATTGGAAAACCAACAGTAAGTACACGTATTAGAAGTGCCGTACTTACTAAAACAAAATCTCCATAATTGCAACTGCCAGTGTTGCTGCCATTTTCCAATTTAATAATGACAATACCGCACAACGACAGAGGAAACCTAGACATGAATATTAAAGGATTTCAATGTTTGAGGTGGACGATGAAAACATGTAGACGACCAAACTAAAGATTAAGCAAAACAATGTGTTCAAGAGATTATTTAAAGGGTGCTGCAGGCTCCCATACCCGTGTAGCACTTGCACCGGTACACCAGATCTATCACAGAGGTCAAATGAGCATATGCCGTTCCCTCATCGAGATTAATAATTTAGAGAGCGATTAAACCCTCTGTGAAATCTTTAATGTTCTGGGGGAGGGTGGGGTGGGGGTGGGGGAGGGTGGGGTGGGGGTGGGGGAGGTGGGGGTGGGGGAGGGGGGCTCTCTCCGTGTTCTCCACACTCGATCTTCAGGCCCTGGGAACCATTGTGGTGACAGTGACATTAACAAGCCCGTGCAAGAAAAAGGGTCAGCTTAGAGTCAATTAACAATTTTTCGTTTGCATAATTAGGGGACATATGCTTTAAATCACTTCGCATGGACCTTGGGCCAATTGACGGATTGATTTTTTTGTCTTTTTCCGGGGCCCTCAACGCTGGCGTGTGAAACCAAACCTGGCACCCTGCGAAAAGCAGGTTCGACCCTAATGACTGCCGAATCGATGCCTTTAATGCCACGCTCTGGAGGCAAGAAACGCCGCTAAAAAGCGTTGCCACCCCACCCCCAATCCCCCCACTCCGTCCCCTCTCCAGCGAGCGTGTCACAGGTCTTTTCGGTTTTAATTAAGACCGGGACGTAGCGGCCCCTTTTTTAACCGGTTCCTTACCGGTGCTGACTGCATGCCTTTTCGTGAAAGTGACCAATCAGTTTCAATTCGGGTTGCTTCATCCTCCCCCTCCCTCCCCTACTTACCCCCCTCCTTCCCGCCTTTCCAAATGAGGTTTCCAAACCAGTGAATCATTTGTAATAATGAGGAGTCCATTTCAACAGCTCGTCTCCCGCTCTGGCACCACTTCCTGGTCTCACCCGGCTTAATGGAATCCGGTTAGTAGCTCAGCGCTTTTTCAATTCCCTAATAAAGGACTGTCCTAGGGGCATTGACTGTGGTGCAATCTGACCAAAACTATCCAGTTCAGCTTGAGAAAACAACGGCCTTGGTTGATTACATATGACTGGGGTTGTTCAGCCCATTCCTTAAGCGATTCAGCAGGAGATTGTGTGAATGCACCTGACCATTTCAATTCCCCCTTGTACAAATGGCCTCATTTATGACATCCTACTGCATATAGTTCTGTAAAAAGCCATACTGGGATTTTCCCCCCTCTCTTTAGTTATAGATATTAACACAGATCTATACCAGCAGCAGGAGAAATGCATTGTAATGGCAACTACTTTTCTTGTGACTATTGAATGTGCATTCCCAATGTTGTGCGACTTGTAAAAACATGCATTGTGCGCATAAAAATGAAAGCCATTCAACTTGGTGACTAGTTGTAGGGCATTTTATATGTGTTTTAGAAGGCTTTTCCAACAGTGCTATACAATTCTAAATAAACAGAGCACATTAAAGGTGAATGGAAACAGCTCACATAAAGCTTTCCCTGTTATTTAGCTCCATTACAAAAAGAATCAACCATTCCCAGTCATCTCGAAGATATTTCTAATGGTACTTGTGGGACACAAAACACATGCTATGAGTTTTACAGGTGATTGTAAAGCTCCGAGGTAAATTCACTGCGATACTGTAATGGAAAATAGCCGCTGAGAAACTACCGTCCAGGTTGTAAGAGCCCATGGTTTGCCGGAACACAGCCACTACGATCAATCAGCACTGACTTGTTTGTTAGTGGTAATGCTAATGAATTAAGAGAATCATGCTTCTGAGGTATAAATCCACGTGCAGTGACGGAACAGCAAAGGCCGCAGGTTTGAGAGACATGGCCTGCGAACAGTCTCGCATTACAGTATTCTTATTTTGTATTTGTGTTTTTTTGACGGGAACACCAACAGAAAAAAAAAAACGTACGTACGCGCAGAATAAATCGAAGGAGAAAAGCACTGAAAGTCTGAAGAAGCCTGGATGTTGTTTTCTTGCAGCCTCGGCTCCGGAGGAGGTCAATACAGCGAGGGGGTTCTTAACGAGGCCTATCTGAGTCAATGATGCCGTACTTCAGCTCGGCACGTGCCGGCTGAGGCAGCGACGGACGAAGCTATTTTTGAGCGGTGACTCACATTAGCGCTCCTTTCAGGGAGACGGCCAGTCCGGTCCGATTCCCGCCGAGACCTTTCACGGAACAGTGGCGATCGAGGCGGACCGCGGGACCGATTCATTTTCTCCCTCCCGCGACTTTGTTTTTGTTTTGTTTTTATCCCCGAGCCGCGCGAACACGCAAAAGACCGGGTGCCTCTCGGGAGCGGAGTTGTAAAGTTGGACGTCTTTTGGCATTCAGGGGCGGTTGTATCCCGCCCACCGCCTGCCTGATGCAAATAAACCTGTCGGAAAGGCCGAAACAGCGAGGCTTCGTTTCGCTGCGGTTCCACCCCGGCTCCGGTCGATAAACCCGCATAATGTGACCGTTCCTCGCTAGCGAGACGACGGTCTGAAACAATAACGTATCGCTGTGGCGGGAGATAATCCATTCTTACATTAACCCTTTCCTTCTATACTTGACCCTGCCAGGCACCGGTGTGGCCTCCCGTGTCAGAGAAATACATTCAGACGTCAGTCGATGGCAGTGGAGTGGATCGCTGCAGTATTGTTCCCGCTGATTAGTTTAATGTAGCTACACCGCATGACTGTCCGGACTGGGGGACATCACTGCAGCCGGGGCCAGATTGCTCTTTGCTCGGTAATAAATCACAAGCCCGACAGGCTCAGTGGCCTTTCCATTGCCACGTAGGCCCTGTTCCACACCTCACTGGGCGGACTCACTACCAGTCAACAGCGGCGGTGTCAGAAAGGAAGGCCCAGAAAAACCTCTCCTGAATAAAGGCTTTTTAAAAATCTTTCATAAAAAGTCTAGTCATGCTTTCTGAGATTTAACGACCCTTCAAAGAGCAATTTTTCAAAACAGGTTTTTTTTTTTTTTTTAAGAAGCAAAGATGAGTTCCTACAGTTTCTAATCGCACAGCTGCAAAGATTCTTTCATCATACAGCTGCTTGGTTCTGTCTTGAAATTAGTGGATATAAAGAGAGACAGAAACCGTCAGAATGCTGCTATTACTGAGCCTGCCCTGTGCATACTGCCCATGGCTACTGTGTGGTATAGTTTTTGAAATCACCAAACGCAGGAAATAAACAACCTTGATATGAAAAACGTACCGATAACTCCTTTCATTGCTCATCCTCTGTGCCTTTAGGAATACCAATTAGATTCTATATCTGTATGGGAAAAAAACAGAACCCAGTTGTCTACTTGACACCCAGTACTATTGTACTCATTAGGCCAAGGTAAAACCTACCTTAACCAAGCAAATGCAACAGCCCATCTGTTCAGTTCATACCACCAGTTCCCACACAACCCACGCTGCTAATTAATGTAAATCTGAAACTTTAGATTTAGATTAGAACTTTAAAGCCAAGAGGACCCACTCCCACCTCTGCAGGCACATCATTGTGGGGTGACGGAGGATGAATGGGGCGACGGTGGGCCCGGTCATCCGTGATCACGCTAATGGCCCTTAGCAGATTGGCTAGGGTGGCGCCACGGGGGCCCTGTGCCTTCAACCCCAGCTGGGCCCATTTCACGGTGTCTGCCCGGGATCTGCCGTTACTCACTCACTGTGATGGAGTGCTCATTGGTTAAGCAACAGTGCATGTGGGTTTCTGGGGGGTGCATCAGGGGGTGGTGCATGGGTAGTGGTGGGATGCAGGTGTTCTTTGACTGAGGGGTTTGGGAATCGTGGCTGATGTGGATGAGGTTGGATGTTTGCTTCAGGGAGCAGCTTCACAGCCCTAATACAAAACCGATTTACAAAAAACTTGAGCGTAATCTTTCTTTGATGGCTTTAAAAATCTAAAACATAATAGCGTAGCATTGATAACTCCTACTTTTGGGACCATTACAAAACCATTTCTACTGTGAATGGGGAAGATGAGCAAGCTTTATTTAGTTTGATTGCACAGTTCAAAGTAACTAATTATCATTTGTGGAAAACTTTGATCCTGAACTTGAAGAGCTTCACAGTGCTTTGACGATGGTCAGCAAATAAAAAAAATACTTGAATTCTCACTTGGGTTATATTTTCATTTTCAATACAAATGCACCCCAAGCTTTAATGCTCGTATTCTGCTGCTTGGATGTGTAATAGCTGGGTTAGAACAGCACTCAGCATTCCCTCCTTTTAAATTTGCTGTTTTTCACTGAAGAGACAGACGCTGATGTAATCATATAATTATGTTTTACTTATAGGGAAGTGCCTTGTTGACAGGTCAAATTCATTAGCAGTTTCCAGTAATATGTATGTCTGCCGAATATTGATTCCAGGGTAATACAAGCACGGTGCTCATGTTTTGCTCACCTTGACGCCTTGCTTCACTGAATGCATTATAAACTTTGCTCAACATCTCTGCAGGTTTCTCTCGAAGCGCATTCAGACATTTTGTTCTTCACCGTTATACACTGCCCGGCCAAAAAAAAAGTCGCAGTTGCACCAGTCATGCATAGTGCCCACTGCACAAGCCTCTGGAAGCAGTGTTATGATCTGGGGTTGCTTCAATTGGTCAGGTCTAGGCTCAGCAACGTTATGCAGCAATAAAATGAAGTCAGCTGAGTACCTGAATGTACTGAATGACCAGGTTATCCCATCAATGGGCATATTCCAGGACGACAATGCCAAGATTCATCAGGCTCAAATTGTGAAAGAGTGGTTCAGGGAGCATGAGGAATCATTTTCACACATGAATTGGCCACCAGAGTCCTGACCTTAACCCCATTGAAAGTCTTTGGGATGTGCTGGAGAAGACTTCACGGAGTGCAATCGTAACTCTCCCATCGTCAATACAAGATCTCGGCCAAAAATTCATGTAAGTCTGGACGGAAATAAACGTTGTGACGTTGCATAAGATTGTCGAAACAATGCCACGACGAATGCGCGCCATAATCAAAGCTAAAGGCGGTCCAACAAAATATTACAGTGTGCGACTTTTTTTTTGCTTTCGTTCCAGAGAAAAAATTCCGAACGCCTCATTGGGCCCCTGCCAGCGATGCTGTGCTCCCAACCAACAGGAACCAATTTGAGCTTCTTTTTTTTTGTTCTTTGCTTGGACTTAAACAAAACAAAACGAGGAAATGAGAAAGCGAGCGGACCGGTGGCCTCGCCTCGCCGGAGGGTGCACCCCCATACGGCCTCGCCCCCGATGACTCTGTGACGATAACCCAAGCTGATGAGCGGCCGCAGCTGCGCCCGGCTCTTTCATTGCGGCCGGCCAATCGGAGGACGGAGCTTGCGGGGGTGAGAGTTCAGATGCGCGCACAAATGTAGGTCGGCGCGGTTTTGGGTATCGCATCGGCAGGCAAAAATCACTCTTTTTTTCCCTCCAAACAAACTATACTGAAATGAGGCAGGGGGTTTAGGGTGCAGCGCATGTGCTGAAAGCGTAGCTTCAGACCCAGCTGTGAAAAGCACCCTCAAAGAAACATCCCCATCCCCATCCCCATCCCCAGATCTTTTATGAATGTAAAGTAATAGTGCGAGCTGGTGCAGGAAGCTGTTCACCCCAATATGGATTTATTTTCACCGCACACCTGTCAAAAGTGTCATTTCTACAATGGGCCTGCATATATCATTCATAGCTCTGAAATTAGCTTTCTGACAGGCTTTCAAAACAATAAATGCTGTGCCAAGTGAAATGTTATAACATACTGTTTGTTGCTTGTTTGTTTGTTTTGCTTTGTTTTTCATTTTTAAATTATTTCCTCAGATAAACTAAAAACGTGAACGTGATTTGGATGGCATTCAGTAATAAGCATAGATTACTACGTTTTGCTTTTGGAGATCTTGTTAGTGAAACAGACATACAGTATGTGCACAGTGCATATTGATTAGGAATGGTCAACTAAAATCAAATTTTCTTTCATTTTAATTACTTAGAAGGGAAACTTGAAACCAGTGATATTGGAAAGGCTAGGTGTTTGTGACATGGCTTGGCTGTCCCTGTACTTTAAAATATCAAACCGACATTAAAATCCGAATCTAATTTTTATTTTATTGCTTTTTTTGAAGAATTCCCACTAGTATATAAGACTGTTCTTATAAACAGAAAAACAATCTAAAAATTGAAAATTGGTTTATCTCTATATATATAATGTTGTTTGAGGTGGAATCCTAGAGATGTTGGTGACGTGATTTTTCTCCATCACCAAGATTCGAGAGCAGGGGTCTTAAACTGCAGTCCTGGAGGGCTGCAGTCTCTGCTGGTTTTTGTGATTTTCTTTCGATCAGCAGACAATTTAGGAAACAAGGGGCCTCATTCATGAAGCATTCCTAAATATGCACGTACATTTATGTACAAAACAAGTTAGTACAAAAAAATTACGCTGGATTCATCAGACCGTGTGGAAAAGGCAGATTCTTTCATATGAACGTACGAAGCGCGTTCACGTTATTTTGTGATTAGCATAAATCCACCCCCATTTATTGCCTTATATGGAGGTTGTCACTTTCATTTAAAGCTCCTTTCACAAAGTGAAAATGGCCCAGATAAAGCAAAAGAAAGAATTAAAATAAATTGTTTAGTATTGTCCTGTCCGGTTTCATGAACTAAATAGTAAAGTAGCCTACATGGTAAAGTACAAAAAGGATATAACATGCAGGAAATGCAGAATCTCCCATTACATGAGCTGTTAAAGTGCAGGCCTATCTGCATCGAACAAGCACATTGCCTCTATGCCAAGCACTAGGCTGAGTTCTTTCTCGCAGTCTGGAAATAAAATAATTTTGTTGGTGTTTTGTGCATGCGAGAGGTGGTTTGAATTCCCGATCCCCTAGTGATGGAAAGAGGTAGGCCTACTTACTGTCTGACACAGTAAATTTGACATAACTACACCAATAAACCACTAAATCCAGCCAACTGAAGCTGTTGTGGGTCCCACCCATCTCTGATCCCACCAGGCAATCAAGCCAGGACTTTGAGCAATACATTTCGCATGACATGAGCTGCACAGATGTGACAGCCCTTTCTATTCATATTTTGCAAACCTCTCTTCGGATGCAGCCTTGAGGCTACGTTTGTCCAGTACAGTTACGGCACCAATAACATGGGCAGGTTGTCAATTTCATAAAAACCTGAAAACGACTAACCAGCCATATATCACTCTCAGCCAACAAATAGCTTTTGCGTGATCTTAAAGATGTGTTAGTTTCTCTCCTAAGCAGCCAACTCCTCCAACAGTACCAAAATGTTAGCCATTGCAACGCTGACTACCGACCTGCAGGTGTCATGGTTATTGGCAGCCTCTGAGGTTTCTGCGGTCGTTACTCTATTTGGCGTTGTCGGGACGCTCTATCGGATTTTCTCCATTCCGGTTTTTGTATCTCGATATCTAACTTGATATTGTCTTTGCTATGTTGGTGGGCCGGCAGTGTAGTATAATGGTTACAACCGAAAGGTTGCAGGTTCGATTCCCAGGTAGGACACTGCCGTTGTACCCTTGAGCAAGGTACTTAACCTGAATTGCTTCAGTATATATCCAGCTGTATAAATGGATAATATGTAAAAAATGCTAAAAAGTTGTGTAAGTCGCTCTGGATAAGAGCGTCTGCTAAATGCCTATAATGTAATGTAATGTAATGTTGACAACGAAGTTGGTAAGGTATAGGAAATCCAGTCCCTGCATTTCTGGTTCGTATGAATAAGAAACGCAGCAAGTCAGCAAGTTAAGAATTAGGATTAGATTGGTATTCTCTTTTCTTTCCAATTGTTATCCTTTATTCTTTTTACCTGTTACCCTTTGTTTTCAAGCTCTTTTGCCTATAGAGCTTTGGATAACAGATCCTTTCTGTTCCTTACTTTCACTTTGAGTTTTGCTTTGTTTCACTACCTCTTGTTATGCCTAATTATTTAGTGCGTGAGGTTCTTTTGTTAGTTATTCTTGCTGTTTATCGAGATCGCCTCAGTTTTTGAGGTTGCTTTGTTTTGCCTTGTGCTAGGGAAGTTTTGCTCCTGATCCTGTGTTATCTCTGTCCTGGTGCGGTTACTTCCGCTTTTGTGGCATATCTTTCTAGATGCGTTTTTAGAAATCCTTATCAGTCGCATTTGGTTCTTCGAACCTTACACTCCCCCTCACAGCAGGAAATTTTAAGCAAATTTGTGTTTTAAATAGGCTAGCATATTTAACGTCATATAAGTTAGCATTTAAATTTAATTAATTTATAAATAGTACTGGGAGCATTCATTACGCTTATGAGACTAATTAAACAAGTTCATAGCCTACAATTGATTAATAGGCATCATCTAATGTGTTTGTTTTTTGCAATCGTAATTTATTAGCTACGTTTGCATTGTGTATTTCAGAGGCTACATTTTGTCATGTGAATTTAACAGAAAATAAAATTAAATTCATATTCTAATTATCACTCAGAAGCTACATTTAGCAGCATTCTGAATTTACAAACGTGCACACGTGGTCTTGAGGTGTAAAATTTGTTAGTATGTCGGATGAAATCTCAGATACGAAAACGTTGATGAATGTCAAAATACGACCAGAGTTGCTAATACGAACGATTTACGTACAAATTCGCCCTGCTCACGTTTCCTGAATGAGGCCCAAGTGTCACAAACCTAATAAGGGCTGGACCTAAATGCAACCACCAGGAGGCAGGGAAACAGAAAAGGGAGTTTATTGCAGCTTGGGGTAGTCCCAAGCTGTACACAGAATAATTCACAACAATAATAGCAAGGACAGGGATACTCCGGGACTTGAATGTGCTCCAAGCCGGAGCTGGACTTGGTGCCGGAACCCTCGAGTTCCAACCGGACCTGGGCAGGACAGGAAACAGGAACGGGATCACAGGAACTGGATCACCGGAACATGGAGTTGTTCCAAACCGGAACTGGACTTGGTACAGGAACTGGAGTTCCAAACCGGAACTGGATCGGATCTGGACTGGGTAGTCCAACGGGATACTGGAGTTCCAAACCGGAACTGGGCAGGACACAGGAACGGGATCACAGGAACTGGATCACCGGAACATGGAGTTGTTCCAAACCGGAACTGGACTTGGTACAGGAGACTGGAGTTCCAAACCGGAACAGGGCTGGACTTTGGACAGGATGGAAGGTACCGCAACACAAACAGGGAGTGGTAAACAGCTACAGACTGGCATAAACAGTAGAGTGGGGGTTAAACAGACAGGCAAGAACAACCGCAAACAAACAGGACTGGTTAGCAACAACAGAAGGCAGTGAGCAATAAAGCCCCGAGACAGAACCAAGGGCCAGGATACAAATGAACAATGTTACAGAGTAGCAACAAGGGGTAAGCAACAAAGGTAATGAACCAGCCCTGGAGGGCAGACAGCAGGTGGGTTAAATAGGGGAAGTGAGATTGGAACCAATTAGGAAAAGCATGAGAATGAAGGCGTGGGTAATTGAACAATTGAAGTGTGCGGAATGCATGCAGCAGCGGGGAAAGGAGATAGGTTGAAACCGGAGTGGGGAAAAGGAGTGAAAACAAACAGAAGGAACACGCCCAATCTGGAATCAAACATGAAACGGAGGGACATGGCAAAACACGGAAAACGGACAGGATGGGAACGGGACGTTACACCAAGGTGTGCACTCTTTAGCCAAACCATGACTTAAATGAAGCATTTATGTGCCATAATACATCAAAATCCAGCAGACAGAGCGGCCCTCCAGGATTTGAGTTTGAGATTGCGGTTTTAGAGAAAATGTTTTTGTCTTTATTCGTGAGATGAATTGAATAGATTTAATTCTTTCCCAGGCAGCTGGCCAAAATGACTGCCAGATCTGTCTTCTGTAAATTAAGAAACTTTTCATTCAACATTCCAGATGTGCAAATGTCTAATTTCATTTAAATCTCATCCTGCGTTATTTTAACAATTCTGAAAAATGTGGAAATAAACTGAGTGAACTTTAGCCAATCGTTTTACTATTTTTAAAAATCTAATTTACAGCACTTGAGAAAGTTGCTATAGTACCAGCAATACAAGCATGCAGGCAGCCCTTGTGGAAGCATAAGAAATCACACAGAGAATAGGCACTTTGGTGCCTTTGTCTGCATTTCTCATTGCCTTATTTCCAAGCACAGTTGTAGTTTCAGTCTACCCGCGTTTCACTTGTAACTGAAATATGGAACGTCGGGAATGATCACAATGGGGAAAAAAGAATTACATCAAAGCAGGCCATGTAAGCTCCTGCTGGCAGACCTGACGGACTGATAACCAATCAAATCAGCAATCTGATTTGCTCTCCAGCAGAAAGGCCAGGCAACAGGGCCCCTCAAATGACAAATATCAATGTTTCGAAAATGAATGTACAAGGAAACACTAAGTTATTGTACCGTGAAGTCCATAAATCTATCAGAAAGGGCAGAGGGGCCTATAGCTGACATTAATCATGCTGAAAGGCAGGAAAACAAGGTTGCAGCAAAATAGTTATTTTTCACTCTGATCCCAGGTCCCCCTTTGCTGTGGTTCCTAAATTATACACATCTGTCCCGTTTATCCCCAACAAAATCTCACAGGCTTTGAGACAGATGATGTTTCTCTTAGTTTTTGAAGCCATATACCTCTGTTTTTTGGCCATCGTTGTAAGGGAGGAAAAAATTCTAAATCGGTAATGGGATTTTTTTCTTGGTTATAAATACACACCGACAATTCATTTCTGGAGGGCCTCACAGAGGCATCGCAGTATTTGGAGCTGATGGCTGTTGTTCTCGTCTGATTGCCTCATTGATGCACATGCTCTTTTTTCCAGATATTACTGCCGCATAGCATAGGATGCACGCAGTACTGTCTTTTGCTGAGGAGAATTAAGGCAGGCACCATCTGCATCTGTGGCTCCCTTATGAATCACCAACAAAAAGGCAAGCCTGCAAAAGTAGTTCTGGGCTCCAGTGCAACAACCATAGTGCAAACTGCAGCAGTGATGAACATGTATGGATTTACCCGCTTATTGTATGGAAATACAAACAGGCACTGCAAACGTCTTTACACATGTCCCATTACTGTCTGCAGGGCTCCAGGGAAAGGCTGTGATTTTCACATTAATCTACCAGAGTGCTGGGTTTTACAGGAAATGATTCACAAAGCTGTTCAAATAAGACAGCCACCCCAAAAAAAGGCTGAGCCGAGCACACAGTACGCATTTCAAAAGACTTCTCCGAGCCTCAACTGGGCCGTCGTGTTTTTCTCCCGGGCGTCTGGAACACGGTTGCTTGTCTAGCTCAGTTCGATATGCTCTTAAGAAGGCGTGAACCAGTCCAATTATGGCAGCTGCACCGCTGTGAGAGACGGCGAGGTGGGGGGAGGTGGGGGGGGCGTGGTGCTGGAGGCCGAAAAACAGAGAACCCACCAGCCTGGGGAGCATGTGTGCTCAAGGGGGGCCGGCTGCTGTAGACTCAAGGAGGTTATGAGCACAGGCTAATCATGCAGAGGCGTACAAAAACAGGTGCCCCCACCCTGGTCCTGGAAACTACAGGGTCTGCTCGCTGTTATTTTCACATTGAAATCAGCAACACGTTCAGAACTAAGAAGCGAGGTAAGATGAGTTAACTGTGTAATGAACTGCTATGATTAATCAATTAAGTGTTGATTAGCAACAAATATCAGCAGACCCTGTGGCTCTCCAGAACCAGGGTTGGAGACCCCTGCTGACATTGTAGTAGTGTTATGCCGGGCTCAGACTCCACTATTATTTTGCCAGGATTTAGCTGTCTTGGAAAAATTTGGGAATTTGCAGACAAATTCTTCAAATTTGAGCCTTGTCAGCATGCATGTTTCGGACAAGTGCCAGGCTTCTCAATACTCTTAAATTCAATTCATATTCTCGACACCAAATCTGCACTGCTCTTGTAGTTTGAGCTTGTAAAGACGAGCTTCACGACTGGTGATCAACAACAGCCAATGAGCTTGCGAGAAAGCCGGTGGAAAAAGCCTGTATACTTGTAGCATTATGGCCTTGAAAAAAACAGCACCTTGCCTTCTGCACGGCGGCATTAGACGGAAGGGAGGCTGGCTTTAAATCTGACAAACTGCATCAGGGTTCGTCGGATTTTTGCACTTGTTCTCGCGAGACAGCGGAGTAGTGTGAGCTGTGCAGTGAGCCTAAGTTTTACATCAATAATGACGAGGTGCAGCTTACTTTAATAGAGTACATTTTGCCCCTTTTGGAATCATAAATTATGTTAGAGAAAAATTAACACAAAGCATTTTACTGTCCACACTTTACTGTTCCTCTTTTAGTTCACTCGAGTGTCCCTCACACCAGCCAAAGGGGGAGGAATCATTTCTTGGGTTTGCATCTATTTTTATTATCCATTTTATTATTGTTCCATTTGGATGGAAGAGAAGGGCCTAAAGTAAACTCCAACTAGGCTACATCCAATCCAACGTGCGAAAAAACAAACCAAATAAATTAAGCCATATAATGTCACTTTCTGTAGTTTCTGTAGAGAGTCCCCAGAACCATTGTAAAGGGGAGTTTGTTTGTTTGTGTGGCGGGTACTACGTCAGTTGACTATTAATTTCACCCAAGGAAATAGTGGTTCGTATATAATGCACAAAGCACCAATTATTCCCTATTCAGGCACCTTCAATTAAATGAAGTGGACAGAGATGTGGATTCAATCAAAGATACAAAGTTTATTATAAAATACAAACCAGAATACTGTAAAACAATGACCCTTGTAAAACAATTTAAAACACTAGGAGGACATCCCAACCACTAGGGGTGCCAACTAATGCATGCAGGCAGGGACTCGCTGCAAGGAGGGATACTCACGCACGCACCGGAAGAAGCAGAATCACCACAGGCACTCGTGATGGTGAGGGTCATACGCTCACAGCAACCGTGGACTATTAAAATATAGTGCAGCTAAGTGTACGTTTGGTAAACACACACACACACACAGTGTAAAGAAAGTTTTCCCCTCCCGGTAACTCGCTACCCGCGTCCCTCCTGATGCTACGAGCCCAATGCACAGCTGCCAAGAAAAAGGTAAAGACACCCTCGTAGCCCCGTTGGTTTGTCAATTAAACACAATACAGAAATCACACGCTAATTATGAGACAGACAATTAATACACAAATACGGCGAACAGCAACATAGAATGGAGGTCCAATAACCGCAGCTCCAGTTAGCCAGCTGGACAATGGTTAACCACCACTATATTAGACTGCTTATTCGCCCCGGTAGAGCACTGAAGATAAATTGACTCCGTTAAAATGAACATAAAACAATTGTCGCAATCATAAAACTATAGGCAAAACAGCAGCCAGCAGTCTCCTATGGAAGTCAAGACAAGCATTAGATCATACATATATTTGTACCGACTAACACATTACCTCGGAAGCAAAGCTTTCCTACAAATACCCTTAACAATAAAAGTTTACCAGTACCTTGACTTATTTCTGACAGCTTGCCGAATTAGCCAGGCACCGCCGCTCACGCTATGGATACCTATGGAGAAGACAACGTCAGACCTAGTTCGAGTTGCAGTGAGAAATAGGAAGCAGTCCACAATCCTACCTGTTCGATGACAAGGAAGTTGCACACAGGAATACGGGAATGAGTCAAGAACCGTCACAGGTAAGGCTTCCTTGCTTACGGGAAAATGCGCTCATTTATAGCCAATCGACTTTGATTGACTTGGCTCTGAGCGAACCGGGTAAAAGAATGGTAAAACCTACCTAGCATGCTAGCTAGTTTCATAGCCTGGTACAGCATGACCCAATTATATGAGGGTCAATTCTAGGATTGTATCAATCCTGTCACATTTGGGTTTGTGGATCTTTTTGCTGAGGGAAGGCTTTGCCATTGAGGTGGGCAAGAGCTGGTAAAACAAGAAGCCACTGTCAAGGGGCAGCAAGATTTTGATCTCCCTAATCAACCCAATTAAGAATGTCTGCCTTGAAACATTCTTGTTGTGCACTCTCCATTAGAGTACATTAGTTAATTAGTGGTTTCTCAGAGGTGACATTTACAGTCATAAGCATGACTTTTTTGTTCTTTTTTTGCTGTTGTTTCTTTTTACATTAAAATTTGCTTAATGCATTTTCGAAAAAGGAAAACATATACATCAGAAAGCCGAGAATCATTTTGCATGGCATCTCCCCTAAGGTCGAGGTCTGTAAGTGGGTGGTTCTGGTACTTACATTTAATGCATAATTAGTGTTTTCTTGTACCTAAATCCATTAAACATAATAAAGCAGTTAACTTTCCAGATAAAAACTTTGAGAATATATGAAATGTACTTTTTCAATTCAATACCGACCACAACATAGTGCCAAATGAGCCATTGCTGACTATTTGCCATTCTGTTGTGCCAAGATCCACACTCTATACAATGTGCAAATATATTAAATACTAACTGTTAAGGGCAGTCGAAACAACCAAAAAACCACACACAGTTTAAAATAAGCCTTTATGGAATTAAAATGAAAATGCTGACGGCAAGAAAAACAGAAATACAGACCCTCTGTACGCCTGACCGATAACAACTGAAAGCGATTATTTGCATTTTATGTTCATTTCTTTTTCTCCTTTTCATAATTAAAATTTTAGGTTGTAGTGCAGAAACGCAGAGCATTCTGGGAAAAAAATTCTAAAAATGGAAAATAAAATCCGCACCACCCCCTACTCTCCCACAACACACTCACACATACACACACACACACGCACACACACCACCGCCAATTTCTAATAGCGTGGCTCAATAATTCAGCATCCTTTCCTTATGCAGCATAATAAAGATGATGTCTCTATACAGTGCAGGGCGGGGAGGCTGCGTACACTCTAAATGAGATGGATGAGGTAAGCACCAACCTGCCGGGGAGAAAGTGAATTAGGCCCATATTAGGGTGTCACATGCTCCCATTACTCAAACAGTGGGGTGTGGGGGTGTGGGGGTGTGGGGGGGGGCGGTGGTGAGGGCAGTGTAATTGCGCTGAAATAAAGACATGCAAAATACTTCGGGCAGTTTTAGAAACTGCTTAAAGAGTGTGACATTTAAATTAGTATTCCTGAAAAATGTACACCTCCAGTCTGTGCTTGAGAAAGTTTTCCAAATATACAAGGAGTGTTTTAATATCATGCAGAGGCAGGCTCTCGGTGGCATCTAATACCATCTACTTTGGCACTTCAAAATAAACACACCCTGGGTTTAAAGTCTTAAAGAACGCATCAACCCTCACAACTCAACAGCAAACAAATTGTAAGACATGCATTACAGACGTACGTGAATGTAATGCGGCGTATTAACATTTGAAAATTTAAGGTAACCATATTTTAAAAAAACTCAAGCAGGAGGATGATCAACGGAAAGCTGTATATATGAAAGCCTTATTCCATTATGCAGGGCGAGAACATTTGCACCTGAAAACCCATTTCCCTGATTCGCAAAATACATACTGCACAGTGCTATTTGTGAAACCAGTGGCTGTGGACAAGCCGTATTAATTGGTCCATACCCTCTTTGCCTGCTGTAGGTTATTAAGAGTGGTATTTTCCACTATCACCCCTAACTAATGCTAAAGCACACCTCTCTATCGTTGCAATTAAATAATGCACATCCGCATCCAAGATAGCATTGTCTTCCCAAAACTGCTTTTCTTTCAGTGTTATTTTTTTCCAATTTCACGGTGGCTAAGTAATTTAGATATTTATCAATACTTTAATTTCCGATAAAAAAATAAATCCAAATAAGAATTTTGAGATTACAACTGGCAACCTAGTAACATCTGTCAGCAAAACAATTCCCCCCCCTCCCACACACACACACACACACACACACACACAGTATGCATATGGCCAGGGATTCTGAGGGTTCACGGTGTGCAGGGTCTGCTATTAGAAAGGAACCACAGACTTCACAACTCATTTTGACTCACTACCAATTGGCCATGCACCGCTAATGCCAACATCCCACAGGGCGCGGACTGTCAGTCAGACAGACAGGCAGACAGAAATACATGTGGAATAGAAAGCCATTTGTGGACATGGTGGTTGGAGAAGGCAGAGATTGATCGACACTTCGGTCAGATGACAAGAATGCCAAACAATCTATAGAATGGCAAATTAACTACTTATATTGTACGCTTATAATTACTGCTAATTACTTGCATTGTAAAATAAAGGGTGGGGGTGGGACACACACACACACACACACACAAAGGTACGACATTAAAATAACCGCGTAGCTCACTGTGTTTCACCGTATCAGACAGCCACTTTGTGAAAGCTCCCTTTGATGTGTTGTGAATATATTAATTTCAGCGGGACACCGGAGGTACAACAGGAGCCACATCTGAACATTCTCTTAGTCTCTTGACCTTTAGAATTTCATCAACAACTCCTAATGCCAGACAGGGGGAGGCTTAAGTGCTGTCTTATGAGTCAATTTATTCAATACCCAGAGCCAGCATCGCTGATCTAAGCGGGGCTACGGAAACGGAAGGATGCGTGATGGTTCTTAAATCAGCAGAGAATTTCAGCATCCCAATGACCTCACCTGTTGAAGACACACATTTACACGTTCATAATAAAATGTATTTCATGAATATAAATTGAATAATATATGCACTAAATACTCAGAGGCAAATACAAACACACGGCGTATAGGTCCTATTAATTATTACATTTCTATTAATTAAATATTATGATCATTTTATCCTGTCATGTTTAATGGTATTTGAAAAGAGGCAAAGAAGCAGCCATAAAGGTCTCAAAAGGATTCCTGTCTCCTGTTTTTTTACGTTGCCGTTGTCATTTCGAGGTCTAAGTTGACACAAGCGCCGCAACGGAGCTACGTGCTCTCGGTTCACTCTCTTCTAGCCCCCCCCCCCCCGCCCCCCCCCCCCCCCCCCCCCCCCCAAGAGACCCCGCGTGATATTACAGACAGATCAGAGGAGAAATTAGAGCAACACAAAGATAACTCAGAGCCTCAAAAGTGCACTCTGTGAGAAAATGGCAAACTCTGAAGAGCTGTCAGGAAACTTCTGAGGCAGCTCAGTAGGTGAATGTGTCAGAAAGGATTCTTCAGTGGGAATAAAAGAAAAAAACACATTATTAAGACTTGAGGTTCTAGCACCTTCGAGGCACATTGCACATTTCAACACTTTTTTCCTTAAAGAAATACACAACGGGTCTGGGTGTCTTTGGTTGAAATATATCACCAATGCGAAACATCCATAAGTAACATTTCCTTTACTGTTGCATGTCGTGAAGATATTAATAAGCCATTAATGTGTATTAAACATGAAAGATGTGCATATTAGATGTGTGGATATTGTATGCCATTCCTTCCCCAAGATGACTCTATGTGACACTCGCCACTCTGCTTGTCTCTTAGCATTACAGATGGACTAAGGTAAAGGCACTGTGCTGGGCTGGCTTCTTATCCAGGTTGAAAATTTGAATTCCAAGCTGCTTTATACTACAGAATTAGAGGTGTGTCTAGAGCTAGACTCATTTACTGGGGTGGCATTTTACCAGACTGACCTTTCCTCCAATGAGGTTGTCTGTGTGAATTTTTTTGTAGTCACTCGGTAATATCATGCCAAATTAAAAGTTAAGAGTTTTTGCTTTTGAATAATTATTTTTCAACCGAATACCGCATATTGTAGACCATGGATGGGCAACTCCAGCCCTTGCGGGCCGGTGTGTATGCAGGTTTTTACTGCCACCAGTTACCCTGGATCAATCAACCAATTAGTCATATATACCATCGCCGATTCGCTCGTAAATTACACCACAATAAAACGCTACGTTACGATACATGCATACAGGCACAAGAACATTGTATCGAGGAATATAGATAAAATATCAGATCATTAAAATGATTGGGCTAATTAAATAATTTATAACTAGTGGCAGCAAAAACCTGCATACATACCGGCCCGCGAGGCCTGGAGTTGCCCATCTCTGTTGTAGACTAATCAAATAGAATGTTCCAAATTCGGTTTTAATGACATCAGGCACCATTAGAAAATGTTTTAATGAAATTTTACAAACCTCACTGTTTATCCAAAGCTCCACGGTGCAGGGAGCAGAAGCTGAAGAGCTGCTGGTCGCCCCTGGTTGGAACAGTTGTTCTTTCTCTCTATTAACCCGCGTTACATTTTCACAGGGAGGGGAGCGAACAGACGGGGAAGCGATATAAGAGACGCGCGGGCAAGAGCGAGGCGTGGGGCCCGGGAGGGACGCGGGCGGAGCGGGAGATTGAGAGGAGCGTGCAGCCCCGCTGACAGCTTGTCATGGACACGGGCGCTCTCCCCGGACCCCCTCGTTCCCACGTTACACACCCGCCGAGTGGCGGGACTAGCCAGAGAGAGAGAGCGCCACATCCCGTCCTATTACCTGCCCTGCTGAAGCACGACATCTTCTGAACAGATGAAAATCGGCTGTGTGGTCAATATTTGGCTGGGGGGGGGGCCCCCGCCGGTGTAATGGTCTGTTGTGGGGCACCCGGCAGTCTGTGGGGCAAGAGTAGCGCGACGGGAATGACAGCGCGTGCAGAGTGAACGTTAGCACGCTGCTCATTTGGCATAATGCTGAATAGTACCCGGTGATGTGATCACTAGGCCTTTTGTCCTCCTGTTATAGTGACATTTCCAAAGAGACTGATCCCAGTGCTGCCATCAGTCTAACAGAGAGAGGGGTGCACAGCGGAGGGAGACCGGCGATCTCCCAACGACCGCGCGGGCAGCTCGTTCTGTTGCCGACAACACTAATCACGGCCCAAGGAGACATTATGAGTGGCTGGGAGGAAGTGCGCAGGCATTAATGGTCCCTAAAACAGAGATTAAGCAGGTGTTTAGTTCCTGTGCCATTGCGCGACCGGCACTCACAGTGCCCATCCACATTAGTGGATGGCCAAAGAGACAGCTTGTAGCAGTAGCCCCTAATCTCCACATTAGCCTAATTCACAGATCTGTGGTATGCCTACTTGGGAACACCCACGTTGCCTAGCATAGTACCATTATAGTGCCCCCCCTCCCCGGTTTTCAACATTTATGATAGGCTATTCACACCCCCATCTGTGTCTTTGCATTCCAAATCAGTACACACAGGCCGAGAAGCACAACGTAAAGTTATGCTCCTGGCAAAATGCAAATATTGATTCTCCTTCTGTCTTTAATCTGCATTTTGCCCATAACCCTGGAGTCACAGACTCACAGTCCACAAATATGGACAGCAGAGCTATTGAAAATTATCACATTCTTAATTTAAAAGCAAGCTGGTCACAGTTTACTACCACAAACATTTCAACGGCTTAATATTCATGTCATTTATCACAAACAGCATTTTTAAAGGTCTTGTGAAATAAAGATACAGTATACTCAAGTGCATCCATCAGGTTCCCTGGCAGATGAAAAGCATTTTCCTTGACATTACCAGTAATTTTCTGTGGCAGAAGACCAAGACTGTAGCACTAATCTCCATAATCCTTCCAATTAAACGGAATATGTCGCCAACAGTCTTTTGCAAAGCTGATACACAGGTATTGTCCTATGTCAGGACCAATTTAAAAAGCATTTCGGGAAACCTATAGATTCATGCAAGTTGTTTTTCAGAATGCATATTTTGGGGGGGGGGGGGGGGGGGGGGGGGGGGGGGGGGGGGGGGGGGGTGTTGCATAATTAGTATCACAATCCACCAAAATGGTTCCTCCTCGAGGGGAGGGAGCTAGAACTGCCCAATCCACTTCCCTGTTAGCTGCCACCTCCCCCAGCATCATCAGGAGGAGACCAAGGGGGCAACTTGCGCCCCATCTGTGCGTCTGTCAGTGGCCATGTGTCAGTGCCGGGACGCACGGTCTGTTAGCGACGAGCTGCCAGGGAAAGTGACCAAGGAAACAGCTGCATATGTATTTATATATCTTCACCCAACAGTAATTAACAGCTTTCCGCACATCTTGTGTGATGGATTTGAGCCTGAGCCGGTGCTAAAGCTGATCATCTGGTGATGTTTTCTGTTCTCCCCCTTGCCTCAGCCTCTCTTTGTCTCAAAGACATGCTGACAGGGTGTAGAGCCCCTCCGAAAATGTAGAGTTGGGAGTAAACAGATGGGCCGTCAGGAAGGCAAAGATTGCGCGCCGTGCGTGCACGTTTATGCGGTACATGTGCACGTGTGCGTGAGTGATTCCACTGTGTGTAGAGTGTGTGTGAATGGTGTGTGCGCGTGTGTGTGTGACACTGAGAGAGATGGAGAGAGAGAAAGAGAGAGAGTGAGAGAGAGAAAGAGAGAGAGTGAGAGAGACTGCACATCTCTGTTTGCCAGACCTGCCTGTTTGGCCTGCAGAATGATAGGAGGATTTGGTCTCACGAGACTGCTCCTGAATCGGAAAAATCTGATTACATCAACCTGGCTGGAGGAAACACTTAAATGGCCTACCAGCTGTCTCCTAAACATCGTTGGCCATTGCGCATCCAAAAATATACAGAGGACAGCACATTTTATAATGGCTTCCAAAGATGAAAAACAGAGGGTATAACAAAAATTTAAAATGTACTAATTCCAAATTTTTATATTTTATAATCCTTCATCCATCTTCATAAAAAAATATGTCCAGAGAAAGGTGAAAGTTTATTAGGGGTGAAAGCATATTGGCACAATCTTTAAAAACATTTGACAAGGTAGGGTATATACAGTAAGGTTAAATAAGCATTTTATATTCTCCTTGTGCCTCATCATGACTCTCACTAGTTCTGATCTCCTAACCCTAACCCTAACAATAACAACC